>MU284176.1:0-121528 GCA_022478815.1 Daldinia bambusicola
TTCGGATCGAATCCCTAATCTTGCCCGTTTCCTTAATTAAAGCGCAGCACCCCTTTGGGGTGCGCCGTCGAGTTTACGTAGACAGCACTAGTACATGATATCTTGGCGTAGAATTTCATATATGAAAGATCACCCCCTCATCACCCATACAGTTAGTACCAGGTACCTAACCTACCTAAGGCTCAAGGTCTATGCATAAGGTAAAGTTGGATGCTACTGTGGCTCATTTCTACCCTTATGTTTTTTTCGATTTTATGGTCATAGAACAGATGAAAAGTGCTACTCTCCACCAGGCGCAATCTACACAGCGCGTAAGCACCGCCACGGCCGTCACCGGCGATATTCGCAGGCAGCGCTGTACACGGTAAAGTACATTGGACCTAACATGTAAGACAGCGCCCCTTTTGCTTTTAGCTCCGCATCGCAATTCTACTTCGCCACAATCCCGATAGGGATCGCCTTTTGGCTTTGGCTTTGTGAATTATTTCTGCAACTGTTCATATTCTCACGAGTTTCTCGTTCTTTTATCCCCCTTTAATGTAGAGACTTCAAAGTAGCGACCGAAATACCCAAAACAGCTTATCCTCATGTTTTACTTTGTTAATACTCATATTTCAGATACAACCAACACTTTAAGCTAATTAGATACTACCCCTTGTCTTCTAAGGCTTGGCAATTTCGTCACTACCAGACGGAACCAGACAAGAGCTATTACCCTTTCTAGACGGCCAGCCTTACAATTTACGATAATGGATAATCACCAAGCAATAGTCAGCGACAAGGCTGTAAGCTCAACCGGTCGAGTCCATCGTCCATTGGATCCGCGTAGAATTGCTAGGCGCCCCGTGCCGGCAGCAGAGCTTCCCGCCGACATCCCGGTGGAGCTGCCGGCCGGAGATGATGGTATGACAGACGCGTCGTCCCAACCGCCGCCTTATTCCAGTCCTTCGGATGCATCCCTAGACTCACAAACCCACTATCACCTTCCCAAAGGCCCTCAATACTACCCGGGCCTTCCCGTGCTAGATTACCGGCAGTATCTGCCGCCACTGTTTGAGTTGTCGCCGGACAGCACCACTATCACAAGCAAAGCCAACTATCTCTCGGAAAATGCCAAGGCCCTAGCCACGCTGCTGCGAAACCTCGCTACCGTGCCTCCCAAGCCCCAGATCATTATCCAGGGCAATCGCGGTCGCAAAGTCGACTTCAACATCAAGCTGAACCTTATGAACCTGCTTGTTCCTAACGACCCCAAGGACCGCCTCGATTATCTCCGGTGCGTGGGGAAAGACGAGGTAGCACTCCGCGGCGGCAGCGAGCCCGGCCTAAAGCCCGACTTTGGCGCGGATAGCGGGCTGGACGCGTGGTGCGACCGGTTCGTCAAGGACTCGACCACCATCAAGAGCTTCACGCTCGAGCGCGTGGTAGCGAATTTCGACATAAGCTGGCTAGAAGGGCAGGTGCGGAGCCTGGTTGCCTCGACGGATTATAAGGGCCAAGTCACGGTGCAGTTCCTCATCACACACGCCAAGGTCGTCGTCCAGAACCCGGACAAGTACAACAAGCTCTTGACGGCCATCACCTCGCCGTTTTCGAGCAAGAGCCGGTACGAGGTCGTCAAGGCCGTGTGGCCCTTCGCGACGAGCAAGAATGGCGAGCAGGGGCGGAAGTGCGTCGTGCAGAGCGAAAAGACGTGGTGGGAAGAGGTACGTAAAGCCCAGGATTTCTCGGGACCCAAACCAACCCCTATTAATCCTAGAACCCCAAGAGAAGAAAAGAAAAGAAGAAGAAGAAAATGTCATTCGGTGGCGTTCCTACCTCTAAAAATATCCGTAAACTCATCTCGTAAAGAATAAATTGCTGACTGTTATGATAGTGGCGCGACCCAATCAGATTCGCTATCGGGACGAAGCGTCAGGGCTGGGTTACAAACGAGGATAAACTCGAGTGCATTATGGAAGGCAGAGGGAAAGGAATCAAGCTGATTGACTGGGGTTCGGAATTCGATGAGTAGAATTCGGTTCGGGTGCAGGACATCGCTTCCTCGTAGGATCCATGAGACTGGCTGGTTTAGGGGGGAGCTTAATAACATACGCGAGATGCCTTACCCCCTTTTTTGTTTCTGTTTTCTAGAGATACCATGGCAACGGCGCAATTGGATGGGCCCATCCAACTCAAGACTTGCTCAACAATATAATACCATTACTTCTGTTCAAAATTCGACATCGTAGTTGGCGAATGCAATTAGTGAAACATTCGTGCTTTGGTAGACCATAGTCTTGCCGTACTGTTTCCCCTAGCTAAGGTCCTACTAGGTATATATATCAGGGAGCTTCCATCAGGATTCCCAATGATCTACCTATTACTACGAAAAACAAATATACTCCAAGTATGCGTAGCTTAAGATTTTATTGTTAAGACAAGACTCAAAAGTTAGTGAGACTTAGCAGGATCGTGCCCTAGACAGGCGTTACAATTACGTGCTTACCTCCTTGACTTAGAATAAACCCACTTAGATGTTTACTATACTACCTACCTGTACGACCTCTTTAACAGGTTCAGTGGAACTGAAGCAGAGCCAACAGCTGTGTGTGTGTAGAGTACATGCTGATTAGGGTTACACGTTCAAGCTGTGTCACTTGCAGTCTAGATAGATAACCTTTTCCAGATACACTTGATTAGATAATAAGGTATACAATCCTTCACAAGTCTGGATTTGAAAACAATTTTGGAACAAATCCAGACGTCGAGGATTCCAGAAAGCAAGCAATAAAAACACATTGAACGAATTTTACCCTTCCAACACACCTATGTCTTTGAAGCTTGCCTACCTAACTAACCAACGACTTCCCGGAAAGCCTATGAGGGAGTAAAAGGACTTAAGTAGAAGAAGTTTAAGTACAACAACTTAGTATGCGCTCCATTTTCGAGAGATTAATTGCGACGTCAAGCGAAACCGCAACCTCAAATGTCCGCAAAAGAGTCTGAAGGAAGAACTATCAATTATCTGATATACCCTTATCAATAAATCTCCAAGAAAATATTTCTTAGCTTTAACTTACATAAGTTTTCTGTACGCTGCAGCAGATTGTCTACCATTAGGCCTTGTTCTCGAGGAATGCTTGAGCATCCTTGAGGGCTTCATGCAAGTCAGCATCCAGACTAAGCTGGGCGTTGGTTAACAAGAGATCGTGCGGGGTCAGCTTCGACTCGTGAAATTTGATCCGATTGCCCTCTATGGTTGTCATTTCCTCGGAGAAGCTGTGCACCGCGTCAAAAAACGCCTCGCGCCCACCGGCGTGTACGAAAATGGGCGTTTCGGTTTTAAAAGGGTGTCCTAATGGTGAGATCAATGCTTGTGCCTCTGGGGTTAGATCACCCTTCGGTATGTATGCGTTCGCTCCCCAATCCAACAAGGGCGCATATAGAAGATCAATATCTGAGTTCCGCGATTTCGTATAATCATCGCCGGCATGGGGCGTCACGTGAACCCATGGGGACCACACCATAGCGCCACCTGGTAGAGGAAGCTTTCCCGACATCTGCAGATATCTCAGTAAAGCGAGAACGATGTTGCCGCCTGCTGAGTCCCCACAGAGGATGACATCCTTAGGAGACACTCCGAGGTTAAGAACATAGTTGTATGCCGTCAATGCATCTTGAATAGGAGCAGGAAAGTGAGTTCCGGGAGTGGCTAGCCGGTATTGTACATAAAGGACTTTGGCTGTCTTGAAGTGCTCTGCGAAATAACCGGACAGGGTTTTAGCTGTTTCATTGGGTTCCCAACCAAGCACAAAAGCGCCACCAGCAAACTGCATGATGACCTTTTGGCCATTTCCCTGCCCCTGCTGAATTGGAGCCGGGTGCCAGACAGCCCCGACGGGGGCGGGCTTGATTTGTTCAGAAGCCAAGGCTCCGGAAAATAGCGTCGGGTCAGGCGGGTTGATCAAGGCGAATCTCTCCCCAGACTTTCCCTTTTCAAGCTGCCTTGGATGCTGATAGCGAGTCGCCGTGAAATAGCGGAAGGCGGCTTGGAGCACCGACCTTGCCAGGGATACCCTAAAGGTCCATTCCGATACAGGGCGAAGAGGCTTGAAGGCATAGAAAACCGAAAGTAGAGATAGAGATGCGACGGTCTTCAATGAGAATAATAGGATGTAAACCCCTTTGAAGGGTTGTGAAGCCCAGAGAGGAGCCATAAGGAAAATACAAGGATGAATTAAGTACCCGAGAGCCTAGGTAGACAGAGATGATAAGGAAAGAAAAGAAAAGCTACCTTATAAGTGCTCTTGGAAAAAAGTCAAAATGCCTACCTAACTGAGGTAGTGTTGGCGGGTTGAGAGAAGGGAAAACGGTAAAGGAGAGGAGATGAAAAGTCCAGCAGGTTGGTTGGGCTGCCCTGTCCAAAATTCGGTTTACCCATGATACAGTACCTATTGCTGTTAGATGGCACACAAAGAGTTACGTACCTAACACTCCGTGTCTTTGTCAATAAACCAATGAATAAAGAAAGTGAGAAGATGTCGTGTAACGCAGATAGCAAACGCGCAAATGGAAGTACGAGCAAGAATGTATGTATTAGTTAGATACCTCGTACCTAGGTATGTATGGTAAACCGTTATGTACCTAACCTACATAGATGTTGGGTATCTCGCGGGATATCTCCGCATGAAGTAGTTACCCCTTTCAAATCCTTATAGGGTAGCATTACATCGCGATTAACTTATCAGAGTTCCGGGGGATGGGCGTACGCGGCAGGCTGGGGCTGCAGGGAGAGTCTGGGGTATTATCAGTTAATTTATGTATTGTACCGTACCTGGTACGGTGGTTAAGTGTGGAAATTCGAAATGATTTGAAGTAAAGCCTCGACCGGGAATCCTTCCTACTTTCCACTTACATGTCCAACTTGCAGGTACCTAACGGAATAGAACTTGCCTAGAACTTGCCTAGAACTTGCCTAGAACTTGCGTAGAGCTCGCCTAAGAACTTAAAAATTGACATGTCTCCTTGGCATACGCCTCCCTCATAATCTTACCTAAGATACGAAGCGACGTTGAAGCGGCAACCTTAGGTACATTAGGTATTGTACCTACATGGATGTATTACCTCGTTAGGTACATGTACTACCAACCGGTATTTGGCTTACGTCGTGCAACCTAGCATGCATGTAGAAGGTGTGTACCAAGGTCTGGAAGGTCTGGGGATGATTAATGAAGATGCTGTCAGACTGTGACCTAAGAAGTATTAATGTCATAATTAATGTCATAATTAATGTCATAATTAATGCCATAATTAATGTCATGATTAACTTGAAATTACATAACGCTGTTAACACTTTTAGTTCTAGGTAGGTACCTAAAGGAGGTAGCTAGGTAGCCTTATGTGAGATAAGCGTGCCATTTCAGCTCAACCCGCCATAATTCTCATCAATTCCACCTTTTGCCTTTGTTTTGATTTTGCTTTTTGTACACGGCTGATAAGTACCTCATACGCAGTCTACCTACTTCCTATCTAATATACAGCACCCAGTCTTTTCTGCTCCCCCCTGCATATATTTTCCCAATCATGATCATGATACTTCAATATCATGACTAACTAGAATCCTCCTTGATGGCATTGGTTCAAGAGCAACATCTGAGCCGTCATTCTGATCACCTTCCGCCCAAGTCCTAGAAGTCAAGTCATGCTGACCGCCCCCAATCCTCGCCCACGGACGTTCGGCACTGCTGCTTGCTTTCGACGATTTATTCATGCCGCTAGAGTTTGAGATCCGTATCTTTAATGATGCGTACCAACTCTGAATAGACGGAAATGACTTTGTTAAGATGGGAAGAAGAGGCCCGAATGTTGGCAAGCAACTGCAAATGATGGCCAGTCCTAGTTGTACCGTTGACCAAACAAATGTGAATGGAAAGTCGACTAGAAACTCGTCAGTGCTTACTGAGCAAAGGTATAAGATGAAGGGTGATGAGCTTACAGTTTGTAAGTATATCAGGTGGGTTCCAAATTGCAGTTATTCGAATAATGCTTGCAATGCAGACACTGCGTAAAACACATAAGTGAGAATTTTGAATGATAATCGATACCTAGGACTTATCACTTACAGTGCTCCGAGTAAGAAGATACCGAGAACTGTTATCTTCTTCGTGGTTTGAAGATGCAGCTGCGATACCACCCCAACCGGTACGCATAGAATCACCACATCGAGAAACAGATTCGTCAATTCGTAGCCGAGAAGGACCCGTGGCGACTCAAGGCAGTAAGGGGGTTGAGCGAATTTTTCCCAATACGCTTGTACCGGATTGCATTGGAAGATAAGAACAAATATGGCGACGAGAAACCAGGTGATACAAACAGCTCCTACGATCTTGATAACCAACCGAAGTCGATGGTTGACGGCAAATAAATTATAGTAAAACCAAAGAATGCTCAGTTTTATCGACGTTATCCCGGATGTGAATACGAGTTCAGCGGCATATGAGACCTGACTAACAGTGTGAGTATGAAGGAACGTGGGTTAGGGGCGACTCTCAAACCTTTAAGATGTTCAGCACCTCAGATATCCCAAAGGCTGGGTTGAAGTCAAAGGCATGAGCAATTGAAACGTTGAATATAACTATCTCGTAGTATGAGCTACCATCCAAGTATATCAAGCACTTCTCAATGAGAATGGATGTTGGAACACTTACAGTTTATGATTAATATGCAGTAAGCGACGAAAAAAGCGGTCGATATAAGACAAAGATGGTCCGGGCCGTTGAGACGTTGTCGATGAGTGAGTTTGATTAAGAACCTTGTGAGAACCGTCAATATGGTGAAGCTCAGCATAACAACGCAAGTTATGAAATTCTGCCTCGCACTCGTTGTGAGGGCGGCCATTTTGCCGGAAGTCGAGTTGGCAAATGCCGCTGCCTCGCTAAACTTCGAAGTGTTAGTTAGGGATTGAATATAGAGACTTTCCTTTTTGCCGACGTCTCAAGGTCGTACCTGGATTAATATGGGCTGGGCGTCGAGAAACAGACAGCTACTGTAAGGGCGGTAGGATGAAGGCACAGCACATAGAAATGGTTCCACTGCGACAGCAACCGTAAGCCAATTCAAATATAGGTATATTCAACGAGGGGGGAGGGTGTGGTGGAAGGATGATGACTACAGCTATTGATCTGCTAGCCACCGAAATGGTGCTATTGAATTACTCACATATGAGCTAACTAGGTTCCATTCTGTGTGGTTGCACGGCATGCGTGATATCAAAAGGGGCGTGGGTGAGGAGAAGCCATGTGGCCAATAAAGTGTCCCTATTCGGATTATCGGCTTGGGGAGGATCTGACAAACCCCTTCCCGCCCCGACAGTGTTATGCATACCCAGGAACTTACCATTGGAACCAGCCTTAAACACTACATCAAGAGGCTTAAGGTACTCTTGTTAGGGTTTGGAACAATGTACTGCCTGGGTAGCTTACAGGTATGCACTCGTATGAGGTGATGGAGATAATCATTTGGAACCAAAGAACGTACGGTCGATTGTCTATAGTGTTGGCTGTGCTAATTTTGCGGGGTTTTAAGATAGATAGGTAGGTATGTTTATCTAAGAGTATAATGAGAATGAGTTTGATACCTATAAACATTATAGAGGCCGTCTTCTGGTCACTTAGCTCCCGTCTTGTTCTACTCTCCATAGAGCCCCTTTACTCACCTCTACCTTCTACTTAATTACCTACCTAAATACTTCTTTAAGTACCTTGACCTATATCTGGAAAGAAAATGGGAAGTTATATGCCAGAGAACGATGACCCTGTTGTGGTTGTCGGACTCTCTTACCGCTTCCCTCAGGGCGCCACCTCTGATGATGCTTTCTGGAAGATCATCCAGGAGGGCATCTCGACTATGACAGAAGTGCCTAAAAGCCGGTACGATATTAATGGTCATCATCGGTCCGGCATATCCCGCCAAGACACGGTTAGATCCCATATGATTACTTCAAGAAATCTTAATATTTGTATGCTGAATTCTCTAATAGGTTTCTGGCCGTGGTGGCCATTATATTGATGGAGACATCTCTGCATTTGATGCCCCCTTTTTCACTATGAGTGGTACAGAGGCCAAGGCAATGGACCCCCAACTCCGCCTTTTACTAGAAACTACTTACCATGCTCTCGAATCTGGTTAGTAGAGTATCTCTCTCGATAAGCCTGGCTCAATATCTCTGACAAAAATATAAAGCTGGCATGAGCTTAGAGGCCGTAAGGGGGAGTTCCACGTCGGTATTTGTTGGTAATCTGATTTCTGAATACTCGTCTCTCTACGGCTACGACGATGAGATCAACTCACAATACCAAGCCACTGGGACTTCCTCATCTATGTTATCAAATAGGCTAAGTTGGTTCTATGATTTGCGGGGTCCGAGCCTCACCCTTGACACTGCTTGCTCAAGTACTCTCACTGGTCTTCATTTGGCCTGTCAAAGCTTGCTACAAGATGAGTCGGAAATGGTAAGTCAGTCTTTAGAAACTTACCGGTCCCGTGCTAATTATTTACTAGGGACTTGTGTGTGGTGCCCAACTGCAATTGGAACCAAGGTCTATGTCCATTCCGCTGTCGAGACTCAAGTTTCTCTCCCCTGATAGCCATTGCTATAGCTTTGATGAACGAGCAAATGGCTATAGTAGAGGTGAGGGCGTAGGCGTTCTAGTCCTTAAACGTCTTTCCAAAGCCATCCAGAACGGTGATACTATTCGTGCCGTAATCCGTGGTACATCTGCTAACCAAGATGGCCGCACTCCTTCCATCACACAGCCTAGTGCTGTGGCCCAGGCTGCTCTAATAAGAAAAGCATATGAAACAGTAGGCTTCGACTTTGGTTCCACAGGCTACATTGAGGCTCATGGAACGGGCACGGCCGTAGGTGACTTGACTGAAACCCAAGGAATCAGTGAAGTATTCTCGCCATATTTCAGCCCAGAAAATCCTCTCTACCTTGGGTCTATCAAGGCCAATATTGGACATCTTGAGGCAGCAGCAGGAGTAGCAGGGGTGATAAAGGCTATCTTGATGCTTGAGAAAGGAATTATCCCTCCCAACGCCATGTTGGAACATCTAAATCCGGCCATACACGATTCAGAATGGAACTTTAATGTAAGTTGCCTTGATAGAATTATCGGTCCTTCCCCTACTAACGTGTCATTCAGTTCCCAAAGTCAGCCATCCCCTGGCCAAAACCTGGACTCAGGCGAGTTTCAGTGAACAGCTTCGGCTTCGGCGGGACCAACGGCCATGTCGTAGTTGATGATGCCTTCCATTTCTTGCAAGCTAGAGGGCTGCGTGCTCTACACAATACTACTGTAGCCAGTAGTAATAACATATCTGGACACAAGCTTACCAATGGTGAAGCTGTAAGACAGGACTTACACCCCACGGATAAAAATCTACTTTTTGCTCTCTCAGCCTCAGATGAGAAGGGAATCCAACGAGTCTCCACATCACTTGAGACTCATTTGAGAGGACTCAAGGAAGAACCCCAACCCCATTACCTACAGGATCTTGCTTTTACATTGGCCACTAAGCGAAGCTTCCTCCCTTGGAAGTCTTTCGTTCTGGGAGATTCCATCCCAAATCTAATAGAAAATCTTTCTGGTACGGTTCAGAAGCCGGTGCGTGTTGTTGAGATACCGAAGTTACAGTTTGTTTTCACAGGACAGGGAGCTCAGTGGGCATCGATGGGCATACAACTTCTCCAATATTCTATATTCGAAAAAAGTCTTCAACAAGCCGAGAAACACCTTCGATCTCTCGGGTCTCCATGGTCTCTTTTAGGTACGTGGAGAACAAAAGGTGTCACGAAACTTTAGCTGACCATCTTAAGATGAATTATGTGCACCCCTATCTTCCTCTAATATCAACGACCCAAGGCTTGCACAACCTATATGTACTGCGCTGCAAGTCGCAATAGTAGATTTGTTGAGATCTTGGAATGTATTGCCTCAGGCTGTTGTAGGTCACTCCTCGGGAGAGATTGCAGCTGCATATTGTGCAGGGGCGATTACCAAAGAAGACGCTTGGAGGATCGCATATTTCCGAGGCGAGGCGGCAGCATCACTGATAGCGAACCCTAAGTCTGCAAGAGGGGCTATGCTAGCGGTAGCTTTGTCGCAGTCCGAACTAGCCCCCTATATCGCCGATATTCTCAACAAAGGTGATAAGGATACTGTCGCATGCGCATGCATTAACAGTCCTAGAAATACTACAGTATCAGGTGAAGAAATATACATCGAAAAACTAGCGCATCGCCTCCAGTCCGAAGGCGTTTTCGCGCGAAAGCTCGAAGTAACAGTGGCATACCACTCAAAGCAGATGAACCATGTCGCCGAAACTTATAGGAGGACACTCGCAGGTTTCTTATCATCTACACCAGAAACCATCAACTCATCCCCTCCCCTTTTCTACTCATCTGTCACTGGGACGCTGTTAGGAAAAGAAAATATCCTTCTTGGAGCGGATTATTGGGTATCCAACTTAGTGTCGCAGGTGAAGTTCTCTGAGGCTGTTGAACTAATGGCACTATCGTCTACTGAGGGCAACACAGAAGGAGACCACACTGGGTCATCGCTTTACCTGATTGAAATCGGACCCCATTTCACTCTGAAGCGTGCTATTCAAGAGACTATTAGCCAGAAAACAACCTACACATATGACTCTGTCCTCCATCGAAATATTTCTGGCGTGAAGACTGCGAAGGAGGTCGCCGGGAAGCTCGTCATGAATGGATACCCTGTTAACATACAAACAGTGAATAGCCACTCCGATCAGCTATACAAGCCTAAAATGATCCTCGACCTCCCTTCATACCCATTCAATCATTCTAACTCATATTGGCTCGAAAGCAGGCTGTACAGAAATCTTCGCCTGCGTAAACAACCCCGCCATGATCTTCTTGGAAATCCCTCAACGGACTGGAACCCCCTGGAGCCCAAGTGGCGATTCACGATACGAGCGTCTGACCTCCCATGGCTCTTGGACCACAAGGTATTGAATATCCAATCCTCATCATGAGCTCCAAAGTGCAGAATAATTAACATCGCACAGATCCAAGACACGGTTTTATACCCCGCGGCTGGAATGCTGGTGATGGTTCTTGAAGGCATCCGAAATCTGACTGAAAACACGCCTGGAGTTTCTGGCTATCGTCTCAGGGACGTGAGCGTAATGAGCGCACTCATTATCCCTCAAACCGACGAAGGGATTGAGGCACAACTCCACATGCACTCACATGACCACCTCCCCTCTAGCAAAGGCCCAGCATCTTGGGACTTTTGGATATACTCCGTTCTGGGCGACGAGTGGAAACTACACTGCGCAGGCCAAGTCTCCGTTGAGACGTCCGCAGCCGCCGTGCTCCCCTCGGAAACACCCAATAAGCTTACGACACCTCAAGATGATATATTCAATGTATTCGACGCACCATCCACGTTTAGTATCGACTCTAGACAATTCTATCAGTTCCTGTATAAGCAGGGGGCGCATTTTGGCGAGAAATTTCAATTGCTGAAGAACATATCTGTGAAAGAAAAAAATAAGGAGGCGACAGCACGCGTCAAGTTTGAAGAATGGACTAGACTAGTGGAACAAAACCAGCTGAGCAAGCATATCATTCACCCTTCGACGCTGGATAGTCTGCTACATGTAATCTTTGCCGCCGCCCACGAAGAATGGGAAGCGCTGCCCCCCATGGTGCCTACGCAGTTTTCGGACGTATACGTATCTCGTTCACTTTTGGATGAAGACACAGAGAACACAATTCTCCTTCATGGGAAAATGACCGATCGCGGGATTTCCTATATGGATGGCGACGTTACAGCCGTGAACAGTGTTACGAAAGTACCGGTCATCGTACTCCAGGGTTGTAGGCATTCCAGCTTTCACGCCGCCAAACGTCAGGGGAGCGACGGAGCCGAACCGAAGACCCTGTTCCATCAATTAGAATGGAAACCAGATATCAGTTTGCTTTCGACAGATGCGATAGAAAAATATTGCCAAGAGCACACACGAGATGTAGACGGCGCCGGCTTGGATTTCGAGACAGAGATCGTCTGTCGCTATTTCATATCTGCGGCGCTGGAGTCTATCGCCCAGTCGCCAAACATCACGAAAAAGCCCCATCTACAGCAGTACATAAAATGGGCCAAATTGATGGGAAATGAGAAACTGTCGACTGTGGACTTGACGAAGTGGCCGGAGTTTGCCAACGAGGAGCTCCGGCCTCGTTTGATCGACGAATTTGCCGCCAGCTCGGCCGCTAAGGCCGGCATCGTGTCTTTTGGGAAAACCCTGCCGCATATCCTGACAGATAAAGTCGATCCGCTGGATTACTTGTTTAACAGCGGTGTCATCACGGAATTCTACAAGAGCTTGCTGTTCAAGTTTACGGCGCATAGGCTGGCCGCATACATGGATCTCGTCGCGCACAAGAATTCCGATCTCAAAATCATCGAACTTGGAGCTGGTACCGGCAGCACAACAGGTATCCTCTTGGATACCTTGTCGCGGCAAGGGGGCCATCTAGGCACCTTGCACAGATTTACCCAATTTGACTTCACGGATATTTCGCCAAGTTTCTTGGCTAAGGCTCGGGAGAAGTTCTCTCGGTATGCGGATTACATGAAGTTCAAAACACTGGACATTGAGCGCGACCCTGTAGAACAGGGTTTCGAGGCCGGTTCTTATGATATTGTGTTGGCCGCTTCGGTAAGCTATTCCTCAAACCTGAATATCCATCTGAGGTGCATTCTAATGATAAAAGGTGGTTCACGCCACAACGAGTATCGACAACACCCTGGCACAAGTGAAAAAGTTGCTCAAACCGTAAGGCTCCTGAGAAACCATACTATAGGTTTACTTTATAACTAACCGGTACACAGTGGCGGACAACTCGTTTTCTCGGAACCTACTAATCTTGAAATGATAGCCATTCCTTATTTCTCAGCTGTTTTCCCTGGATGGTGGCTATGTACGTTATTCTTACACGTTAAGATTCTGCAGGTGCTAACATGTTGTGTGTGAAGCTGAGGAGGACTATAGACCCTTTGGACCGCTTCTGACTAAGAAGACTTGGGGCGATGCTCTCCAACGCGCCGGCTTTGATATGCGTCTGTCCCTTGGGGATAATATTAAAGAGGAGAGCCACGGTTTAAGTCTCCTGGTAGCTCAGCTACCGCTCCAGGAAGTTCACCAAGGCAATCAATCAGTCGTCATCGTGGCAGAAACACCCGAGCAGATTGACTTAGCTAAGACTATCCAGTCACATGTCTTCTCACGATCCTCCAGTCTATGCGATATAATCTCTATGTGCTCGCTAGCCTCAACTACTTCGGTGTATGATGCCTGCATATGCCTGGTAGAACTGGGTACCCCTATATTTGACAAGATGAGTGAAACCCAATTTGCGGCGCTTCAACAAATGCCGAAAATTTCTCGGAAGATACTATGGGTGAACGATTCATGCGGAACGAACCCAACAAAGCCAGAAGCTTCTATGATCTCTGGGTTCGGGAAGACTATCACGCGAGAAATACCCAACCTCACCATAATGCATCTCAACGTTGAACAGGGGGACTATTCCACTAAGAACATCTTACACATTATCAAACAGATTTACACCACGTCCACAGAAGCATTGGAAACAGACATATTGGAACAAGACTCCACCATCTATATCCCTAGGGCCATAGAATCGCCACGCCTAAATGAGCTTCTTCATTCGGAACTTCATGGATCGCAACCCGAGGAGGTAACGGTTTCTGGGAAACGCGACGACACCGAAGATGCGCTAGAACTGCGCTTCGTTCCGGGATTGCTTGATTCCTTCCACTTTGGTCCGGACGCGTCAGCATCACGAGTTCTCAAAAAGGGCGAAGTCGAAGTCTCTGTTGAAGCAACCGGTATCAACTTTAAAGATGTCATGGTAGCCTTGAACCAGGTCGCAGACGACCACATCGGCCAGGAGTTCGCCGGTGTTGTCACCAAGATCGGCCCGGAAGCTGATGGACACTTCCGTGAAGGAGACAGAGTATGTGGGATCGTAGATGGCAGTTTCCGTACACGTGTCCACGCGAAACAGTCACATCTTATGAAAGTGCCTGACACGATGCCTTCTACCGAGGCGTGTGCCATACCAGTTGCATTCGCTACCGCGCAGTATGGGCTGTGTCATTTAGCCCAGTTGAAGAAGGGCGAAAGTATACTGATCCATGCTGCAGCTGGAGCCGTCGGCCAAGCCGCTATCCAGATAGCTCAAAGAGCTGGTGCGGTGATATACATCACAGTCAGCACTCCCGCAAAGAAGCAGCTGTTAATCGACCAGTACGGCCTTGACCCTACGCACTTTTTCTCAAGTCGGTCTACCCTATTCGCGCAGCAAATCATGCAGATGACATCAGGAAGGGGAATCGACGTCGTTCTCAACTCCCTATCTGGCCAGGCCTTAATCGAGACGTGGAGGTGTCTCGCACCTTTCGGAAGATTCATTGAGATGGGGAAACGTGATATCGAGACTTTCAAGAGCCTACCTATGGAGCCCTTCAAGCGAAATGTCTCATTCAGCTCCCTTGATCTTGCAGTTCTGAGCAAAGCGGACAACAGCCTTATCAAGCAGGTCATGCAAGAAGTCGAAGAGCTTCTCTTGGACCCGTCGTCGCAGCAGTACAAAGCCCCATATCCATTGACCACATTCAAGCGTTCGGGGTACGAGGAAGCGTTCAGGTTCCTGCAGACTGGACAGCACGTTGGTAAGGCGGTAGTCGACTGGCAACAGGAGGATACATTACAGGTAGGTTCCAGTTCCCACACAAGAGTTCCCCTTTGGCATGTATTAACAGGCAACTAGGTCGTTCCAAAAAGTCCATTGGATTACAATTTCGATAGCAATGCTACCTATATTATCGCAGGTGGCTTAGGAGGTATTGGGAGGAACGTTGCGGCGTGGATGGCTCGGAACGGAGCAAAACATCTCGTTTTGCTCTCGCGGTCAGGCGTCAAATCACCAGCAGCCAAGGACTTAGTATCAAAACTAGAGAATAACGGTGTCGTCGTTTACGCGCCCCGTTGCGATATCTCAGACCCGGCCGCGGTGCAATCGATGGTCGACTATGCGCAGGCAAACATGCCCCCCATTAGGGGATGTATCCAAGGATCTATGGTTGTCGAGGTAAGTCCATTCTCACTGATGTATTACTATTTTCCGTGGTCTCAATATGCTCACCATCGTTCTAGAATCGGGTGTTCCGAGAATACACGTTATCCGATTTCCAAGCCTCTATCGACCCTAAAATCAAAGGAACCTGGAATCTGCACCATCTCCTCCCCTCCAAGCTGGACTTCTTCGTGATGCTTTCCTCCCTCGCCGGTGTCCACGGCGCGACTTCCCAGAGCAGCTACGCGGCAGCAAGCTCGTTCCTAGACGCGTTCGCACGATTCCGCCATTCGCAGGGCGAGCAATGCGTATCGCTCGACCTAGGAATCGTTCAGAACATCGGCTATATCGCAGAGCGCATCGACATCGCGAAGGCGCTCGCGATGACGTACACGGACCACAAATCCCTCAGCGAGAAGGAGCTCCATTTCATGCTCAAGTACGCGTGCAACCCGCACGTGAGAATAACGAACCCCTGGGACACCCAGGTCATCGGCGCGATGTCCACGCCAGCGTTCGTGCGACGCAGCGGCATCATAGAAGAGCACGGGTGGATGCGCATGCCGATGTTCCAGCACCTGTACCGGATGGAGCAAGACGTGAAGTCCGCCACGACCGCGATCCAAGCCAGCCCGGCCAGCACGCGGTTACAGTCGGCCAAGTCGCTCAAGGAAGCAGCGGCTATCATCACGGAACTGCTCTCGAAGCGTCTGGCGCGGTCGCTAGCTGTGCCGGTGGAGGACATCGACGTCAACAGGCCGCCGCACGCGTTCGGCGTCGATTCGCTGGTCGCGGTCGAGCTCCTGCATTGGTTCGTGACGGAGCTGCGCTCGGATATCCCCGTCGTGCAGATCCTGGGGAACCTGACGATCGCGCAGCTGGGGCTGTTGGCGGCGGAGAAGAGCGAGCATGTCGTCCATCGGGAGTAACGATTTAGTTCCCTTGGGCTGTTATCATGTTGGAACTCGGGAATAAGTATTCTGCTTAAGTTAGATACATACCTCCTATGATAAAGTGATTTGATAGCATTCCGTATAAATGACATCTACCTAATGTAGTAAGTTAAAACATCATAAGATAGAGAAATATAGTTGTAAAAAGTCTACGAAGAAGAAAAGAAAAATGGAAATCGAGCCGACTGCAATAAGTGATGTGGTGCATCTAAGTTACAAAGTGTTTCGATCGGCTCGAAGTTTCATACCTAGAACAAGAGCCACCCCCTATTGGTCCCATCGGTGAGATATTTTGGAAAGATGAAAGAACAAACGATTTTGATAGATGATAAGTCATTGTACAGCAAACGGCGAGGAGTTTAGGTAGCTACGTACCTAGGTCTCATGGTTTCCCGGGTAGTTTCCCTTTAGATTCGAAACCTGCCTCTCAAAGGACATGACTTCTGGTGGGACTGTATCCCATTCAAATATCATGATACTTTTTGGGATGGTGTCAGAATTTAACGACTTAATATGCGGCTCATGCGCTACCACTTCACTTCCTGTTTGAGTTTCGAGCGGCGCAATATAAATATATCAGGTATTTATCATGTACCTTCATCGTTAGGGAAAGGAGAAAATATCGTTAAGGAGAACAATCAGATAAGGGCTTCGCGAAGGCATGAAATCGGTCTCAGTGCATGAAGCTAAACCAGGTAAATACCACCGAAAACTTCGGCTTTTAGTTGAAGTCCCTACTAAGATTTCTCGCAGAAAGGGGGGTCATAGTATACCATAATAGCCGTTTCCTAACCAATGCGCATGCATACCTAAGCTAGCCTTAGGTAATATACGTATGCCGCGGCTCGTGATCGTTTAGGGCTCGGCAGCTTCATATTATTTGATAATAAGGCCAATTCTGCAAATGTGCATATACAGCTTGTCGTCTTTACGAGTGGCAACTTGATTGCCTATTGGCTCTCGATCACGGGGGTAAAGGGCAACCCTCAAGTCGGCCGTATTTACCGGCATCAGCTCGGTCGGCTACCATGTTTGAGAGTCCTTTTATGTCAGCCATACGAGCAGTCATTACCACGGTAACATAGGTAGGTAGCCATAAGTAGCATAGGTTACACTGGAGGAATACGATATGTGGTGAATAACACCCAATAAACGGTTAGGTTTTGCATCTCTCGCACTTACTAGGTCGGGCTGGACAGGCCGATTCTTAGAATACCAGGCAAACACAATCCGGGTCGAGATCAATATACTATGGACAACAGCTGACGACGAATCCGAACGGCAAGACTTTGAGGATTTTATCAGGTTAGGTGCCTATCTCCGAACTGATTGCAGCGCCGCCTCAATTAACAGCTTTATGTGCCTTGGACATTTTCTAGAATGCCAATGTTCTTCCTTTAGTCCTACGTCAATCGCGCTGGAACTGTGACCCGGGCGTTGTCCTTCGCCGTTGCGACACGATGCAGTCGAATTGGACTAATCATGGAACTACCATGCGGAACAAAAGATCTCTTTGGCTCGCAGTCGTACTACTCATATTATGTCTGTGGTTCTTGCAAGGCCGATTCGACGTCTATTCGCAGTTACACAACAGCCCGACCTTCCGCCTCACTCAATCACCACGAGAGTTGGCAGCGAACGCCACATTAGGGGTAAGTTGTCTTCTTTCTTATTGGATTGTTCTACTTCAACGGTGTTCAATAAAAGAAAATTACTATTATTTGCTAGGGCTGTGCTTACCAGCGTATAGTTCCAAAAACTAATAGCATTGTCGCATAAACCGAGCTGGAGAACCCGAGGCCTCGAAGCGGCAGCTAAACTCAGCGGCCTCGAGTTTACGATTCCACCACAGGGGCAGAACTCTGACGAGCTAATCGAAGCATTCCAGAAGATCAGTACGGACAAGCCAGGCGCCAAGCTCCCAGCGGCCGGGTCGGCCAGAGCCTGGCTGGCGCACGTGGACCTGCTCAAGTACGTGGTAGCGTCGGGGTACGAGACGGCATTCATCGTGGAGGACGACGTCGACTGGGACGTGCGGATCAAGGCGGAGATGCGGCTCGTGTCGGACAACGTGCGCGCCTACACGGCCGCCGCCGAGGACGATCCCGCGCCGTTCGGCACCGCCTGGGATGTCCTGTGGCTCGGGCACTGCGGCTCCAGCATCGTAGACGACGATAACAACGTCAATAACAGCAACAACTTCCTGCCCCGGCCGCGCGTCTTCGCGGACGATTCCCGCTGCGAGACCTCGCTGTACTCGGGCTGGTCCAAGCGCTTCATCAGGGAGAAGCTGGCCGAGGGCTATCGCCAGGTCCAGGCCGTCCATCTGACCGTGTGCACGTTCGGATACGGCGTGACGAGGCGCGGCGCGAGGAAGATGGTGCCCCTGCTATCGCGGGGCGGCAACGAAGCGTTTGACATCGCGCTGTCCGGGTACTGCAGGAACGGGGAACTCCAGTGCATCGTCGTCAACCCGCAACTATTCAACCACTACGAACCCCCGGCCAACCTAGGATACATCAGCGACGTGCACGTTGGAGACGGGCACGGCGAAGGAAGCGACGACTCGAGGTTTGAGCACAGTAAGGGGACGACAGGGAATATTATGAAGAGTGCTCGGTGCGAGGCGCTGTTTCATGACACGTGCATGAGGCCGCCCTCGGAGATATGAAGCTACTACGGTTATTACGAGTTTACGACTCTTTTTTTTTTCTCTCTCTCTTCTGATCCAGGTCGCATCATAGATGGAGCGGTTTGCTGTAGAGATACCCAGGGTTTGCGCTAGTTTACGTGTGATGCTTTTCAAGGAGTTCGGCTCGAGAAAAAAGGGGGTGTATAATGCTATTTTTTCCATCTTCCACGTTGATAGGTACGAAAAGGGTCAAATTAGTAGCAAATGGTACTTTCCAGACGATGGACTTAAAGGTCTGATTGTTATTCCAGCCTACATCCATAACGAGCACCAATAACCATCGATGAATAAACGTGTTGCTTTATTTGATTGCATTGAACTAGAGCCTGCCTTAGGTGCCTATTACCCAATTCGCATTCAATACATCACCACATCACGCTGGACCTGGATACTAGTAGCGGAAAGATTGCTAGGATCGCGCTGGTTGCGTTTCTCACCTGTGCCGATTTCCGTCGTCACCGATGATCTCATCCAAATGCATTCGGCGCCCGGCTTTTGAGAGGTGCGAGTTGGGATATGAGCACAGGGTAGAGGTGTTAGCGAACTTCCTCCGTGACTAGACAAGCTTTCGCGTAGTCTCTCTGCTTCTAAGGAATCATTCGAATCATCCATATTACCACTTAGACGTGCAGGGGCGCCAAAGTAATAGAAGAACTCGTGCTTGCTCTTCATGTCCATCATCCTGCTTGCGTCTGAGTCACCACGCATATGTCTGCTTCCTCGCTCTGCGCCTGCCATGCACGAGTTTCTTACTGGCTTATGGAGACGATTCGAAAGAGCAGGAACCCATTTTGAAACCAGAGGCCGTAGTGTAGGGAGACACGCACAGGTGATGCCTGAGCATAGCTCTGTAATAGACCAACTAGACCCCTCGACATTTTCGTACGAGGAGTCACCTCCTAGTTGAAGAAACTTGATGCGAATGACAGAAATAGCACAAGTGCTTGACCAAAAGTTAATTCACTTCGATCCAAACACTGAGGTACTATAGAACTCACAAGAAACCGAAACTAAAGATTCCAATAAGGACAAGACGCTGGGCCTTGGGAAGATGCAGGTGCCTAAGAACAGGCAATGGCAATACAAAAATCGCAATGTCAGTCGCAATGTTTCCTGCCGCGTTGATATACCACTGAGGGTAGTTTCCTATGCAAGAGGCTGTTGATTTCTCCCAAAATCCGGAGACCGGATCACATATGAAGATGCCGACGGCAATTTGGGACATGGACCAGCAGCCAATTAGTGTCATGGCGATCATTAGGGTCATCCGCATCTTCTTAATAACAAGGACCCGGTAATACTGCGTCAAGAATGCTAACTTAACGAACATGAGTCCCGTATTGTATAGCGCGATAGAGACGTAGAAGCCCTATAATGTCTACATGTTAATGCTCGGTTTCTATCTAGGATTGATGACATGACGTACCTTTAAGTAATTACTACGTTGCATGTCGCTACCCAGATCCCATACATGCTTACCCAGTCCATTGCGCGTGTCTATGAACAGTAAGCAGCTGTTAACTTCACGCTAGATTATGCGCTGAAGCACTTACTCGTGCATTGTGAAATTCCTGTCGCTAGAGCGAAAGTCTGAATAGTCGAAGGTAAGTCGGTTTTCGCCAATTACTATACAGTCATACACTACATAAGGTAACTGACCAATGCAGCTAATATCAGATAATCGTCGATACCAAGCTGTTTGAGTATGGAAGAGCGGGTATAGAATCGAAGCCCCACTGCCGTTGTGGCAACTGTGCATACGAGACACACTACGCCGATGAGTATATTGGCTCTATCATCGTGGGCTAAATTTTGAGAACCAAATGACGAATCCATGCTAGCAATCTAGGTCAAGAGATTCCACAAGATCAGTACTTCCACTTCTCGCTTTACATATCGCTCCAGGAGTGTGAGATATAATTCGCTCAGTCTCGATGAGCCCTTATATGTGTTCCTGAACATTTCAAGCACAGCATAATCGGAAGAGAGCCAGTATTATCCGGTTCCGGGAACGAGAATGAGAAGGTCCGGATGGTCTTCATCCTGATGAATATAGAATAGTGCGGAGGGCCAGCGTATTTCTCCAAATAGACGGAAGAATTCCAGAATGGAGACGAACAGAGTTTATGGTGTGGCAAGCTTCGAGACTTAATTAATATTGAAGAGCAACAGTAAACCATTCATCCATACTGCTTAACCGGCCAATAACAGAAGTGCGGGGGCGGGAAGCACATGGTAAAGTGCCGGATCACACTATTACACATGGCACTTGTCGCTTATACGGAAACACCCGCGCACGTTTCTGAGTCCGTACGACTTCATAGGCAGCTGAATAGGGTAACTTCCTGGGATGTGCACTCTCCGCACACGTGGCTGTATGCAAGGAACCCTGGTACAACAAATAAGTGAAGTAAGAAGTGGAAGTACTGAGCTTGCAAACTTGGACGTAAAAATTGACGCTTTTAAAACTTCAGGTTAGGTACTGTAAGTGTTAAATATCAAATCCATAACAGCCCAATAATGATATTAGTTTGGAACCTCATCCCAGCTTGGAGGACTCAAGAGATATTTTAGAAAGCGGAATAATATAAGTTTTTAAAACACGTCCTTTAAGGAGTTAGGTAGTTTGAGCATAGAAAGTTATAATGAGATCGAAACGAGTTGCGACTTCAAGAAATCTCAATCCCCGCTTTACTGTGATGATGGTGGGGTTTCCGAATTACATCTGATACGATAACCTTGGCTGCTTGTAGATGATGCAGTTGACTCACGCCGAATAATCATTAATTTAAATACCAACACATGTAAAATACAACAAGGATAGAAGGACCATCTCGTATACGAAGAAAACAAGGAAGCTCTTACCCAAAGTGGGAACGATGACTACCTCTTCAACTATTACTCATAATGGGAAAATGGGGAAATGGGGAAATGGGGATAGAAAGTGGCGCAGCTACATAAGCTATAGCGTTTATACAGGGGGTAATATACCTTAGCTAACCTAAGGCAAGATACAATATAATACAACACCTCTAACCGTAACTTACAACTGACAAGCATGGCCATGCCGCCATAAAATCTCGACATTTTCATACAACATCATCTTGAATTTTTAAAGCTAACTTGCGAGATAGTTCTCATTGCTTGGATATATCTCTTTTACTTCTTGGTTTAATCAGTTGTGTGAAGTTGGTTGGATCGAGCAAGAGTACCTACCTTAGGTACCTATCCCTGCGACTCTATTCTATCCATCCGTTAGCATCACCAGATATATTATCTCATTACCTCCCACACCTCACATATCCGAATACCACTCTTGTAGAAAACTTGTAGTTATGGATACCGGAGTCACTTCAACGGGCCCCTTGGCCGATATGGGCAGTAGCTACGATACAGCGTTATGCATTATCCCGCCAAAGCATCTATGGACAGCTGTAGACAACATGAGAGCAGTCTTCGACCCGGCATACAAGAAATGGCCACCGCATGTCAGTATTGTATATCCGTTTGTACCAGTCAATAAACTACACAGCGCTTCCCAACTCGTCATATCCATGCTTGAACAACAATCTGAGACTTCGCCGCCAGATATGCGACTGGATGGCACAGCTTTCTTCACCAAAGATCGAAGAATAACATATTTCTTATACAACAAATCGTCGACGCTTTTTAAGGACCTGCGTGAGCGCGTGCTATTGTCTCTAAAACGAGATTACGACGAGGACGACCAAATGCACATGACTGTTGGACATACAGCAGATATAGCCGATCCACATATAGATTCTATATTGAAAAGGCTCGATTCACTCCCTATCCTCGAGTGGAAAGCTGAGAAGATTCATATCCTTATACGAGACAAGTATGACAAAGAGGAGATCCATACCGATTCCATTGCCCCCAGCAAAATGAGATTATGGGGAGAAATTGATCTCGCTTCTCGCACCCTGTTGACCATGCAGAGTCCCGTTGCTTTCTACGAAGATCGAAGGCCAACTCGCTCTAAAAATGAAGAAAATACTAGTTCCGAAAGCGAAGAAAATACTAGTTCCGAAAGTGAAAATACCAGTTCGGAAAATAAAGAAAATACTATTTCAGAAAGCCAATCACTAACACGCCTCCCTTATATATTTGATTCTACTCTATTCAAATGGATTCAGCAACCGGAGACCCCGGTACTTGAGCAGGTAGCCCCCGATGTGGAATCACTAACTATTGCAAACTACAATGTCCACGCCGAGTTTCGACATCCGCCAAGTCGAACTCGGTACCCCATCATATTTGAAAATTTATTAGAGGCACAAGCTCGAGCAGATGTGCTACTCCTAGAAGAAGTCACGGACGACTTTCTTTCATGCCTTTGCAAATCTGAGAGCATTCGGGAGGTTTACCCCTTTTTCTCAAATGGTCCCCCCAATCAGCCTGGTATTGAGCCACTGCCAAATCATCTTAATATTGTGGTGCTAAGCAAGTGGCCATTCTCTTGGGACTTTACATTGCTTTCTAGCACCTGCAAAGGCTCCATCATCATGCAGTTTACCAATATTTGGAAACCGGAGGGGACAAATTTCATACCGCTCATCCTATCCGCCGTTCATCTCAGGTCGGGTCTCACAGATGCTTCTGTCACGATGAAGGAGCAGGAACTAAGATCTGTCCTCAGGCATCTATCCAAGAGATACCCTCGGAATCCTTGGATTTTAGCCGGCGATTTCAATATTCCAACGAGTGCATATACTATTGAGACGGCGGTCAAGTGGGGCGAAATCTCTTCGCAAAGCAGCCATTCTTTAACTGGACTTGAGAAACTACCTATGGAGACGGGGTTGGTAGATGCCTGGGTTTCTGCGTGCGTTCGATACGGTGATACATCTGAGAAGGACCCGAGCCAACTGAACTCGAGGAAGACTTTAGGGGGAGAGAAAGGTGCAACTTATGATCCGATAGCCAACTCTCTCGCCAAGAACACTACTCACTGCGACTTCAAGAAGAGACCTCAACGCTATGACAGGATTCTGGTAACAAGAGAAGATTTTATTGTAACAGGTTTCAACTTGTTTGGTCAGGAAATGGGAACTGCACAGACCGATTCCGATATCGACTCTAAGGATGACGATTCAAACGTCGAGCTTTCATATGGGAGCGATCATTGGGGCATCAGATGTTCACTAAAACTTTCTCCAAATACTCTAGCCCAGCCGAATGACAGCAGCAAGCTCATTTCCACTCCGCTAGAAGTCAAGCGAAATCTGACGGCTACCTCTCAGCTCGTCACCTATCTTCACGGGCAATCCGTATTACCTTCTTACGTTGACGCTGCAATGAGAGAAACTGCGTTAAGCTTACTGAAGGAAGTCATAATGCAAGACGACGATAATCCTGCCCGTGGGCTTCCAGCTTTTGTGCTAGTACCTGTCGGGTCCTATGGACAGGGAGTCTGGACTGCGGCGTCAGATATCAACTGCCTCTGCATCGGACGTATCAGTCCCAAAACTTTTTTCGCGTTAGTTATTCCGCGGCTTCGTAGGGCTGCAATAAGGGGGATTAAGATCCTGCGACGATCGGATGCCCCTTTTGGGCCGGTTCTAGAGCTAGCAGTCGGCCACATCAAGATGGATTTACAATATTGCTCGGCGGTTTCCATCGCTGAGACCTGGCCAGCCGCGCTAACGCTACCTTCTACTGACCCCGTGTTCAATTTACCACATAGTACCCTAGCGACACTGAAGCCAGTACGTGATATGGATTATCTCCGGAGAACGATTCCAGATCTCGCCGCTTTCAGGCTAGCATACTATGTAATAAAGTGTTGGGCAAACCGGCGTGGCATTTATGCTGCACGATTTGGTTATCTTAGCGGTATCCAGATATCGATTCTACTATCACGAATATGCAAACTACTACTATATCAAAATGGTTCCATATCCGTCCCAACGATATTGGCAACTTTCTATCATCACTACGCGGAATTTGATTGGGATAATTCTATCGTTTTCGATCCCTTCTTCCATGAAACTTTAAGCTACGTGAGAACTAGACGGGAGCCTATGGTCATCTTAGGTTTTTATGGGCCTCGTCTAAACACGGCGCAGACTGCGTCGGTTTCCACGGCCCAGACTATCATTAAGGAATTAAAGAGAGCAGATGCAATGATACCAGAAACTGAAATGGTATGGGCCAAGCTCCTTGATGAGAATACAGGCGTGAAGGAGTTTTTAAGCACGTACACGACATATGTCAAGATTACGGCTCGGTTCTGGAGCACATCTCTGGTGAAAATAAACAAGACGTTAGAGTGGTTGGAATCTAAGTGCACCTCTCTTTTAGTCGGTTAGTTTATCTCCATCTCCCCTGATACTCCACGTAGTAGCTAACACAACCATAGAGATCAGTAGGATGGCACCTGGAATACGTTCAAGGATCTGGCCAGCACGCTTCGTAAACCAAGAGGCTTCCGAAGCAGACGAAGAATACGAAGGACATTACATTATCGGCATGGATTTGGGAGAACCTAATAGTCATGAGACACTAGATGCATTAGCTTCCTGCGTGCATACCTTTGACGCCCGGACAAGTAGGGACGAAAAATTCTTCGACCCCAAGTCATGCTGGATAAATGCTACCGTAATTCCACAAGGCGAACTCGGAGAGCTGCGATTGGACAGTCGAGACTGGGGCCAGTATGCGGCCGAAGCCGAGGACGAGGACATAGGCGACTCGGAGTTCTGGGCATCGATCGAAGCGGACGAGGCTAAAGAACCGTCTGCGAAGAAAAAGGCGCGTCCGTCGCACGGTCCAGCGCACGGCGGGAAGCTTCGATCCGCGGGCGACGTTCTCAATAGGATTCGGTGGGACCAGGCCATGGACAGCAGCGACTACGTCGTCGGCTACGAGGACCGCTTCTCGGGGGCGATGGAGCGGTCGGTCGACTCGTGGAAGTCGGACACGACGCACGAGGAATTCATACCGGAGCACAGGATCTTGTACTTCAAGCGCAAGAGCGACGGGACCGTCGTGTGGAACAGAGAGGAGAGGCGGGATGAGATATTCGGTAGCGGGGCTCCTGGGCTTGGGCGCTAGGGCTGAGACATATGTAATTGTGCATAGGGTAGGTTAGGTAGTAATGCCTTCAATTGGTTGTTTAGGGCTGGTTTTGACTCAGCGTCGAGCGGAAATTGTGCATATGATGTATGTCGATAGGCGCCCAAGGCATAGGGCTTTTGGATCGTCGTCATGCTGGGGCTTTTTACTGTTTTTTTTAACAGCTTATAGGTAGCATTAACGCGCCTTTAAGGCCCCTGCCGCGTGAAAGGGGTCTTTACTGGTGTGATGGACAATACGGGTATACCCAATACCCAGTCGTATGTAAGCTTCCCAGACGTGCCAACGGAACGGTAGCCAATCCTTTCTCGGTCAGGTGATAGAAATCTCATGCGAGTCGGCGGAGACGATGGATGTTGGGTTTTTTCTTTGGATGCGACGGCGTCATACCTAAGTCTTTTGTATTCGCCAAGGATCGCGACTTTCCCCGATCGAGTAGTAATTTCTTGACAGCGTTTTCGCTGCAACCCCTCCTTTTTTTCGCCTCTTTCTTTGCTTTGGACCCTGGTCTGGCTTTTCTCGGTATCGGTTTTGCTTTTTCTTTTTTTTTTCTTTTTTTTTTTATGCTCGCCGAGTTCGCAAGGCACTCGGACCTTTTGACATATCGATTTTCTGTAGGCATGGATGGCGGAGGCGAATCTCCAGCTGGGACCTGGTATGATATGATATGATGCCGGCAACCGGTTTGTTGGGTAATCCCCTGCAGGTATCTTCTGTCACTTAGAATGCAAGATCTGCGCTTATTTCTTTATTAGGATTCGAAGTGAACCTGGTTTGGAAATTCAGTTATACCGTATTAGAAATGGTGGTCCTTTTTTTTTTTTTTTTTTTCAACTTTTCAGCCTTATTCTAGGTGCAGGATCTAAAATTTAGGGTTGACAGACGTATGGAGCTATATTGCCTTTTAGTTCACGCTAAATGCATTATGGATATGCAGAATAGGATATACGCATGCAAGTTTATATACCTTATATCTGCTTCACGAGCAAGAATATCGACATCTGCAGCTAAGACGCGTCTATAGAAATCAAACAGTTTACAACTCGTACATTTTTGGGAATTATGCTAATATGTTGAGAACTTTTTTGAGCATTAAGCAGCCCGTAGAAGAGAGCATCATAACATTTAGCAGGTATAAGTTTACGTTAAACCTAATAATAGGGGTGTTTACTTTTGTCTCGCACGCCTTTCTGACAACGTACTTTCTCCTAGCTGCTTGAGTTATGCATCTTATTATAAGTACTTACAATAGACTTGACGAGATCCGGTAGTACGACACGAGGTAGGAAGCTAATACATTAATTGAACTATCACCTATAGCTTTTTTCAGCATCTCACTCTTTTTCCTATCTTAGTCATGCTGAGCAATACAATTTATCTCACTTCCACGACGAGTGAATAGAGTACTTCATTCTTCCGTACCTATTAGCCGAGGCTTTGAATATAATATTAGCTCATCCGCTATAGTTGTTTCTTATCAAAGCTTCCTATTCTCTGCCTGATCCAATGTTGTTTTTTAATGTGAACTAACGAAGATTCGGAGATGGAAATGGGAGCTCCGCTAGCGGAGAGCTCGGGAGTAGATAGCGCCTTGACGCGCTTGGCCCTCTTCCCCTAACTTCGACAGCCGCTACTTTAACTGCTTCTATTGCTCCGGTAGAAATAGTAAGAAAGATAAGTTGCCGGTATTGCGAGACAGAGGACCGCTGCCGCTGGTATGATTGCGATAGGAGACCCTTCTTTAAACCTGAATATACTACCTTAAAGACAATAGCTTTCCTCAAACCTTCAAACATCAATCATGGCGAGCTATGCAGGAAAGTGCAGGTTGAGGAGCTAACTGGAATCGTCTTGAAGAAGCCTGGCAGCCATCATGTATCTCCTATACCCGAGGTCGCAAGCCTAGGGAACCCGCAGAGAGAGAGAGAGAGAGAAAGAGATATATATACCGTTAGCCCTATCATTAGAGAGCGACGTCATACTTTCCCGCCGGAGGAAACACCGTGGCGTTTCTTTCGGCGGCTTCTTTTTTCCACGTACTCTACCTACTATCCCATCCTTTCCCCGTCGTGTCGGCCTTACCCGGCCGACAGGAAACTAATTCATAGGTTAGATATGCATAATAGGTTAGGTATATTATGTGCCTAGAGCTATACGACGAGGTAATTAAACAAATAGGCTGGCGAAGTTCTGATGCTCAAAGGCTCGGGGTTAAGTCCGCAATCGTTTATTCGCTCCGGCCAGGTTATCCCAGTGTGATCGGCTAGGAAACCGGAGCACTCCTATATGTGTAATGCAAGGCACAGTACGGGCACCTGAGGATAGCAACTTTTAGGTAACCTAATATCTAGACCACGGGAGGTAGTTAAACTAGAATTTAGCATCTTGCATCTCTACAACACCGTGTCTATTTCTTAATAATCGACAAAACTAATGTGGACTTTAACTTCACGAGTATCATCCAAGTTCCAACCCAGTCCCCCAGGATACCAGGGAGGTGTCATTGCTCCATACCTACCTAATGTGCGAGTCCTTTAGTCGGACCAAGCGGGGTAACCAATCAGTTATGCCCTGTTACATGCCAGGCGTGCAGTAAATCCCAAGCAGCGGAATACTAACACCGCGCACGCACAAACGGATTCAACTAGTAATTGCCCATTTCACCTACGAATTCAAAAGCATACACCCTGAAATCGTATTCTACTTAGTTATACTTGATTATATGGCTTAAGAGGCGGTTGAGGGAAGCGGTAAAGAGGTAGACACGAATACCGTATGGTGAACGCGGAAATGGCACGGCTATAAAACTCCGTCTACCACGAAACAGTGTGCCGAAGAGGGAGCGAAGCAAGAAGGCAGGAGGAAACGGGCGAGGTAGAAAGAGAATCAAGGGATTTATATGCGGGTCCTTACCTACGCTGGTATACCGAGTCGAACGAAGAAAGAAGCAGACAATCGACTTATGAACTACGACCTTGTTACAAGACGACGCTCCCAACTCTCGATTCGTAACTTATTAGATAGGTACCTACCGCTTACCAGGCACAGGCTGTAATGGGATTTGAAAGTAAGTTGTCGTCCTCCGAATGCACTTTGCTAATTAAGCTTAGCCAGTTCGGAAGCAAAGGAAAATGGAAACTCTAACGATTTCTGCAGGACTTGTGCGATTTATCGCGCGTGGGGGAGCCGACCAGGTACTTATTGGGGAGCCCACGAAGAGCAACTGGAATATAGGCAAGGCTGTACGCGAAGGCAAGGCTGTACAAGCGAGAGTGTTCAGCGGGACTTCAGTTTTGGATGCCGGCGAGCCGAACGGCACGATCGAGATTATCGGGCGTCTCCTGTCGCCGGTCTCCGCGGCAGAGGTCGGGACGATTAGAGGTATCGGGCTGAACGCAAGTCTTTCCCGCCGTTATGGGCCGATCGATGGGCCGAGAAGTGCAGCAAGAGAAACCACGGTACTAATCTTGGCATGCAGTATTTAGCATATGCTGAAGAAGCAAACTGTACGGTATCTTCCTTCGTGGTTCCGCGGTGCCCAACCTTGAAAGTCCTTCCAATAGGCGTCCCACCCGTCGCCGATTGCTCACTCTTCCCTTCTTCCCGCCCCTGCAGGACCTAAGTGCTAACGTAAGATCTATAGTGAAAGTCCCCGACGTGCCTTTAGTATTCCTGTAAGCTGCAGGAGTCGGGAATACGAGATCTAATTCTGTATGCGCCTGAAGTACGCTAAGGTAATGTCTGACCTGCATGCATTTACTAGGAAACTTGCTGCAGCACTGGGAGACCTCTGACCGGCACCTACTGTCATCCCGATGCACACGGTAAAGGACGATAGCGCCGACTACGAAACTGAGCTCGCCATCGTGATCGGGAAGACGTGTAAGAACGTGAGCGAGTCGGAAGCATTGGGCTATGGTCTCGGCTACACGGCTGCCAACAACGTATCTAGCAAGGTAGCACAGCTGGCGCAGAGTCAAGCGTACTATTCTAAGGGATTTGACAATGCTTGTCCTTGGGGCCCAGTCCTTGTCTCAGCGGCAGTGGTGCCCGATCCCAGCAGTTTCACCATTCGAGGCTTAAAGAACGGTGAAGTGATGCAGAATTCGAGTGTAAGGTAAGCACATCGTCGTAAAGCAGAGTCAAGATGCATGCGTGTTGGAGGCGCTTGCTTAAAGCGAGGGTCCCTAATGGCTAAACTTGGCACATCCACTGGTATGGTCTTCAACTGCGCGAAGTCAGTGAGCTTCTTATCGCAAGGGACCACGCTACCTGCAGGGACCGTCATCACTACGGGATCGCCTGCAGAAATAGGCTTCTGTAGGGAACCGCCTGCTTATCTTCACGATGGTGACGAGTTTGTTGTAGAGATATGGCCGCATATTGGAAGCTTATACTCCGTGTTCGAGACCGAAAAATAGCGGTGTTTACCATGCACGTTCAACCGCCACTGGATCGCAGAGCCATCGGAGCGGTATGCAAAGCGAGGATGTCTTGGAAATAAAATTATCTGCGCTTTGGTATCGTTGGGCGATGAGGCTAGACCTATGCGAATGATAGGGGTTAGACAGGCAAATGCAAGTCTTGTTGCCCAACAGGAGGTTGATGGTGGGTCGTGAGATTTCATCGTTCATCACCAGCAAAATTTTCCACGAATCTCGGGCATCACCGGATATTGTTTCAGCCTCGCGAGACCAAATAAACACTCCGAGAACGGAGCCGCGCTTGATATTTTTTCAAGTAACTCGGTAATGACTTATTCAATTTGTCCCTCAGAGACAGATTTGTTTGCCGAACATCGGTAAGAGGAATAGGAGGTTTAGTTGCATGTGCTGAAAGGAAACGCTGACAGGCCCCAAACCATACTCATTCGCTGCCCGTGAACCATAGCCTACCGTGTAGTATTTGGCGTAGCATTTTATTATTATTGAACGTTAAAAAGCCTTGAGCCTGACAAGGGTTCATATGCAATGAAACGTCCGGAAAAGCGGATTTGATTGCCGCATGCAAAGGAAGGCCACTAAACAACGTCAACTTTGGGGGAGGGGAATAAAAATGAAAACATCACCCATTTCCTCGGTCTCAGCCAAGTGTCATAATGTGCACACCATCATGAAAGATACATTGGTTGATACCCACAATGCATGTTGAGCTATTGTGCCCTTACTTCCTGCATGACACCCTCAAATCTATCAACCAGTCCTTCGAGTTCGGTCCATTGACGTAGTGCAACAGAGATATATCTTCAATCATTGGCCAAGAGATCCTTTCTGGAAAATTGCGGAACTCATGGCTGATATCCCAATGGACAGTAAAACCCTCTCGAGCTAATTGCGCAGACAAACCTTTTTGTTACTATTTATTAATATTATAAAAAACAAAATTCTTCTGTTTGTAAAATACTGTTAGCTCTAGCCGCCAAGGCTTTTGAGATTCCCGTCTCATAAATTCCGGGGCCAGGTAAATGCTTCAATAAGGCGGTAAACGATTTCATTCGCTGAAATATGCCCTTCTGCAAATCTGCAACTCGGCGTCCCTGCAGAGCCTATCTGACGTGAACCACGGTAGACTAAGTTATCGTCGTTCGAGTAGCATTCAGAAGGCGCATTAGTTGCCAGGCCAAGTCATCTTAACGACAGGCCGAACAAGGTATCGAACAGCTCATAGTCATTTTATTAACGGAGGAAATCGGGAAAGTATACAAGAATATCGCCATCTTCAATTTCTCAAGTCATCGACCTTCAATAGAGTTTGCTTGGTTCTCATGACTGCTTGTTAGTGCCGTTTATATATTATTGTACCTATCAGAGATGGACACGCAATTAGTATACCCAGGGTCATTTCTCGGGCAATATTTTAGTGTCAAACCCTCACAAAGACAACGTTCAACTTTTCGTAGGAAAGACTAGTGCGGAAGCTGTGTGTCATATTAGTAAACAAGTTGATGAACCAGTAATATATTCTTCATCGGGTGGTTGGCTTTCCTATTTTGACGATATGTTTTAAATAGAATAGATACCGATTGTCTAGGTAGCGTTGTAGACTAACCGTCGTAGACTAGGATCTCACAACGGATGGTGATAGGCCCCCTGTTGTGCATTCGTTCGTCTCTTTAGTCTCTGAACAGGCCAATAATAGACGTTTTTATTAAGTCCTGCAAGAACGGTCCTATCCGTGATAAACCGCAGTGGAGCTCGAGCCAGCATTTACTAACCTAGACTCAATCCCATAACAGAAGTCTTTCGATGATGATGTCACTATATGTATTGTGAATGTCCTTAGAGGGGACGCAGGTTAGCGCATTGCACCTCTTGGCATCGTGGGATGCGATGATAGTTAGGAGGATGGGGTCCGTAGACGTTAGATCACAGCTCTCGGAGAATGCTGTTACACTCAAGCCGTTCCCTAATGCCAGCCTACCCTAAAGCATACTTGAGCCATTTGTTGACGGGGACCAATGGGTTGGAATTGAATGAAACGTGTGAATGTGGTTCCCTGGATGCTCGTCCCATGGGGAGCAAACAGAAAATCGTCAATGGCGCCTTATCCGAATTATTTAGGGAACGGCAAGGGTGGTAAGAATTTGAGCTTGCTTAAGAGATAATAATAGTCGGACTACTCATAGTAGTCCTTCTACTTCTTCGGGAACAGTGAGGCGTTCCCAGCTGAAAGCCCTAGCGGCCCTAGTCTCAGTGACAGCTCAGTATTACCCAGCACCTTTGGCCTTTAGCTGCGACAGCCATATACGGTTTGTAGAACCTTTGAAACAATCTAGTAGGATCGGGGGTCGCGGTTTGTGTGTGACACCAAACATTATTTGCTCTGGCATAAAGTACAACGTTAAAGGTACGTATAAGGTTATTGGTTGAAATGGATTTAGTAGTTGAATTCCGCAATTAGTATTGGCTCGGCAATCTCGCTTACGATCGAAATTCGGCCTTGTCCAGGAACGCCGTATTTTGGTTGGGGTACTTGGAGGGGGGATCCGGTATTTTTTTTTTTTTTTTTTTTTTTTTTTTTTTTTTTGGAAGTTTGACTCACTACGGTATCGGATCTACATATACCAGCAAGAGTCTGTGTGTACTTCAAACGGAGAATAAAAACAAAAAATCAAAGGCCAGGGGGGGGGGGGGCTGTGAAAGTCCGTAGTAAAAAGTCCTATGATCGTCCATCTCCCGAGCGTCTCCTCACACGCCAGTGGCGGCAAACCCGACGATTTCTCAAGATTACATGATTCGTTAGAGAGATGGCGAAAGAAAAAGAAAATTATGCCTGCAAAGAGCGATAGTTAAAGTAGCTAATATAGGTAGATCGACGGACAATTGCATGCATCTCTTCATGCGGATCGTGCATGAGTATGTAAGAGTGACGTTGATAGAAACGTGGAGAGACAGATAAACGAATACCGAGACCTGCATCAAGGGTCGACCGAGGCTTTAAAAACGACATTATTATCATTATCATTACTATTATTTCGATTGATTTTGTTGTTAGTATTGTGGTTTGTTGCGTGGAGGTTTGGAGTTTTGGAGTTTTGGAGGTGTAGAGGATGTTAGTGGGAAGAAGATATATGTCAGGGTACCTATAAGTTGAAGTTTCAATTGCGCCTTTAACCTGATTTTCGTACATACTATGTAGTAATTGCCCGGGTTGCTTGGAGGTAGGCTCAACCTGGGCAGGTACAATACCATGCGGTTGACGTACGTAAGAGAAAGTTGCGTAATATCGGATAGACTTAACCAACCACCGATGTACCTAAGTAGGACCTTTTCAGGGCCTTTAATCAAACCCCATGGAGACGGGACCTTCCATGTCAGCTCTAACCTTTAGTTACCCGTTTTAGCGGGCTGAGTCTCAGGCGCGGGGCGCCCCGGTGTTTGAGAGCTGGGGTTTTAGGTTATGCATCTATCCGTCTTCTGGGTAAAGTGAGTTTCCGAGTTTAGGTGTTGCTTCAGGGTTTGCTTAAGGTTCCTTTTAGTCTTCAGATTAGGTACCGTACTTAGGTGCCTCTACGATGGTACCTATGCATCTGCTTAGGTACCTAGGTGAGGTAGTCCCTCCATATTTTATGGTAGCTGCTAATTCAAAAAAAAATTAAAAAAAAAAAAAAAAAAAAAAAAATTTTACTGCCAGGTAGGGTACAAAAATGCTTCCATTTTCAACTTTCTACATCCCACGTTTATAATAACGGCCCGCGTTACACGCAATGAGTACATGTTATCAGCAATATTCAGATTGGAATCATTATGTATCTTTGAAGGCCATGATCAGCAATGGTTTTCCCCCTTGTCTCCGAGTCAGGCTGCTCGGTATGCCTTTGGTAGCAATTCCGTTGAAATTCTGCTCGTTATGTCTTCCTTCACCGCCCAAGGGACGATGCCGCCGACTGGATCGCTTGTGGCCTGCTGATTGGAGGCTGGTACCATTATCAGAGCGCTAATTGTGACGACGATTAACCTAGCGTCGCGACGGTAGATGCTAGCCGGAGAGGTGGATTCGGCTTCTCGGCTTTGTTGTTTCTGCGCCGTGGCCGGCGTGGTCAATGGTCAGGGCAGCAGGGCCAATATCTGATCACGATCATGGCTACACCTCTATGCATCGAAAACGGGGGATGGCTGGAGAAGCAATAAATTCCCACGATGCTCAAGTGACTGCTTTCCTACACACATTTCCAAAGCCCTCTTGCCTCCGCTTCCCATAATAGACAACCACCTACTTCTGCTTCGAGGCGGCATCTCCCAATTAGATACTAGCCTAACCTATTACGTAGGTCAGGATTACCCATTTGGGAACCCCATCGCAACTCATCAGATGCTGAGGGTGGGTAGGATAGTTCATTCTGCCCAGCCCGATAGTGACAAGGAATTGATTGGATGCCGTTGAGATGGGATCTGAGCACCATTACATACATGCTGTTTACGGTAGTTTTGTATGTATGATCACCGTCGCTCTCGAGTAGGCGAACGTGCGTAGACGATCAGCAAGACCCTCCCCCACTAGATATGGATCGTTGCCTGTATCCTGTATCTCCAGTCGCATCCATCGGTGCGAAGCTCCATTCCCCCCCCCCCCCCCCGCTTACTATCCGCATTCCGAACAAAGTGGGTTTACGAAGATGGCGTAGCAAAACAGATTGGTCAGAGCACCAGAAAATACAACGTTAATTCTTTGTCGCGACGACACAACAGTAGCAAATACCTGGGCCTCATCGGTGTGGGTATTGCCAATCTAGTCACTTTCCCCTCTCTGCACGAAGGGCCGAAGAGATCAAAACCCTGAGTCCACTTTTACGATGATCTTCAGGACAAACAGAAAAGTTCGATCAGCTCTGATCGATAGTATGGCCTATCGCATTCAATCCTGAAACAAAAGTCCTTCGCCGAAGATTTTGCAGTTGCACAACGGAACAGCGAGGGAGGCACATGACTCGGGGATAGGGTTATCCAAAGAAACAGAGTAGCAAATAGTAGTGAGCGCGCAAATGCCGATGGAACCGAGCCAAGTCCACTTAGAAGGGCTTGGGGATAAAGGACGACAAAAAGGATTGTTGACGTAGAGAAATTCAAGATAGGGCTTACCACAGTCCTGCAGCGTAGTGGCGTCAATAATCCCAAACTCGGTTTCGCTACCCACGTGCTCTACTGACGTCGCATTGTCGAGCTGATGAGATTGCGAAATAGCTACGAAGAACACAGGACAAGATAAGCATAAGGTACCATACCGAAATTCGGACGCGTCGGCCCGCTGAGGGGCGTAGCTAAGCATCCCGTTGACCGTTCATAATCACCTATTGTCAGCGTTGCCCGTGTTGGGTGTTTAGATATGTATAGCTAGATAGCCTAGCTTAGGTACGGAAGCTCACGATATGAGGATTGGTGACACCTATGAACATGTGCCGAGATGATATTCGCGCCGGTGATGTCAGCTATTCGGTGGCCACTTTGTTCATCAAACATCGAACGAGGAACAAGGGGGTTCTCGAAGCTCCCTCCCGCAAGTCGAATTTGTGGCTGTGACGGTAGCTCCCCAATGGCGGCTTACTGCCATGCCAATTTGTATGCACACAGCAAATCACTTAACTAATCAATCCTTAAGTGCAGCACTTCGGGTTGCCTTGTGGCCTCCTTCACCGTCTCCAATTGGCTGGGCATATTCTTCTTACTGAGCCCACAGACCATAGGCGATGTACCGAATGAGAACTAAGCTAGGCTGGGGACTGCTGCAAGACCTTGCAGTTCCAATCTGCATATCATGTCGAGAGATTTCAGCGCATTGAGCATCAGCATATGCGAAGAGACAGCTCGGATCTTCCATGTCGTGAATTGCATCCACGGCAGGGCTTATCTTACTTATGACCTGTATGCTCCGTACATAACAAGGACCTGGCTCCCCTAAGCAACGAGCGCCAAGAAGCATACCCTACCTACCTAGGTACCTAAGGTATGCACGCAGTTGATGCAGTCATCCCTTCAGTGTAGCATACAGCTCTCCATTTGGAAAATGGCTACCTGGCTGTATGCAGGCCGCTGGCTTCATCAGACCTGAAATCATACCTTTCGCATCGTTAGGGCCTAGGGACATGTATCTATGGTGCGATATAGGCTATGGGTATACAACAGGCTAAGAATAGACCTGAACTGAAGGTTAGTTGATTATATTAGTCGTTTTTATTATACATGCAGCCATGCGCGCAAGAAGCTAACCTATAATGTCATCGACTGGATCCGTCCGGCTGGGCTAAGATGTCTAGCTCTTTGGCTTTTTTGACTTTTTTTTTTTCTTTGTCTCTCAAGCTGGACCCCTACCTGCGATCCATTTCTCGTATAAACAAGCGATTCTAATATGGAAAACTATCGTGCATGCATTTTTATTTCCTCCGAATCTCTTCGCCGGTTTCCATAGTCTCGATTTCTCCCCTCTTTCCCCTTTATGCACATACAGATCATTAGACCATGGATCATGGACCACAGGGTATGGATGATGCTCGCCTCCGCGGACATCTGGCCGCTGGCCGATGGGCCTTTCTTTCAATTCCCCCTCATTCCAATTCAACCATCCCCTCACGACGTACATTGTGTGTTATACATACACGGAAGCATGTCGATGAGGTACCTTGCATAACATAAGGCTACAACCTTAAGAGGGGAAAGTATGAGTAGGATATAATTCTAGACGGTCGCGTACCCTCGAGTAGGATTAGTGTCTGAGCACCTCGGCTGAGGCAGGGTATAACATCGATACTATGTAGGTATGTAGGTATGTACACTGACGATGGGTGAGAGAGATGGATAATGGAAAGGGGGAGGCTCTGCCGCATTTGGGTTAGGGATTTGGAAGGGTTCAATTAATTCTTACCTAATATCATAGGTACCTATGTTGTTCATCAATGTCTTGTGGTCGTACTACCGGTTGTATGGTTGCACGTTGGCACGATAGGTACATATTTCTTGATATGTCTATGAACCCATGAACATACTATGTACGAAAGGTAGGTGACAACCTTCCATGCTACAGCCCTATCTTACATGCAGGTATTGTACGATATCTACCTCTACTTCTACCTTGGGTACTAAGGGAAGAAAGGGAAGCTAACCGAAACCGAGTATACGTCGAATAAGGTAGCAATCGGACAATGCAACAAAACGACAAAGCAAGAAGTTGGCCATCAAGGTTCAAGAAAACAAGGTGATAGATGTGATAGTCACCAAGTGCCGTATTAAGATCAAGGAATCCTTCGCTGAACATCTGCTATGATGTACCGCATGAGGTATCGTACATTACAGTACCGTACAAGGTCTGCCTAGGTAGGCATATGATGGGCATATGAGTAAATGGACGACATATGGTCATACATGCAGCCGTACATCTTCATACATGTTCGTACATATCCATACCTAACCTATCCATACATACATACATTTAATCAATATATTATACATAAGGAATTCGCTGTTAGCAGAAAAATAAAGATTCCGTCCCTAAAGCCCAGGCGCCTCGTGACCCTAAATCATGCCACACCGCTTGAATGCAACGGTATCTAGGTACCCAATTTCAAAATCCCATCCTAGCTTTATTCTCAATTCTTATTTTTCAATTATTAATTTTTTTTAGCCTTTCCAAAAAGCTAGCTCCTCGTCTCTTTTTTTTCCCTTTATTCCTTTGAGGTACTTAGGTACATTGCTCCCCTCCTTTTAGTGAACTTATGCAATGTCCACATAATATGATTTTAGGCTTTCTTTGACAAGATTGGGCAACTGTTTTTTTTTTCTCCTTCTTCATGCAATATGCTAATTTTTCTGTATGCTACCCGTGATGGTAAAGTGTTAACCACCTAATTTATCATTTTCGCAATTTTTATTTTTTTATTTTTTTTTAAAAAAAAAAATCATTCGCCTCTTTCCCCCTTCCCCTTCCCGACTTTTTCTTTTTTTCCTTATTCTTCTAGTTGTCTTCTTCGTAGCTCCATAGTCCGTACCACTACCCCTGGCCGCTATCCACCCCTGTTGTCCTGTGCCCTGACAGTTGAGTCGGATGGCCATGTCTTGTCCTATCTGCCAGCATCAGAAACGGCTCAACTTACTTCAGGTGTCCACCACCATGGGCACATATAAAGTTGGTCCCCATCCCGACTTAAAATAATCCACCCTTCCTTGGGATATCAATAGTCTCACGTACTCGACAGAAATACTTAAAGGGCTCATCTCCCACTGTACTTCAAGCCTATCTATCTACTTACACAAAATCATCTTCGTGGAGTAGACTTTGCCATCATAAACCTCTCCTCATACGTACTTGCATACTCCTTGTCTCTTCATAGCCAAGGACACACACATTCATACTCTCAGCAACTATCTTCCATCTCACATAAAACTCTTCTATATAAAAAGTAACAAGGACTCTTAATTAAGACACCCTCAAGACTTCAAAGGCTAAGCTTCTCGACTACTTAATTCTAAACCTCTTTCGGCAACCAGTCCCGTCCCGTCACCATGTGCGTCAAAGAGCATCAACCTCTCGTTGACAGCTGCTGCACGTTCTGCTGCAAGGCGGTCGACTTCGGCACCCACGACTACTGCGGGAACAACTTCGCCTGCCCGCGGTGTCCCGACTAAGAGCCCACTATCCTTTCCCTTGGATACATGCTCGACTTCACGAGGCTAAGATCCGCGAGCTCGGGCTTAACCTGTCCCTCACGTCAAAATCGTACACATAACCATGCCTCACGCATACCTAACCTAACTCTCTCACTCTATACTATCTCTATCATCTACGTTCCTCCTCGACGAGGTCGATTCCTCTAGCAATGCTCGGGGACGTCTTTCCCACCTTCTTTTTCACTTACCCTCTTTTAGGCTGAGCTTCCGAGATGACAGGCCCTATGAGATGCGGGTATGGACGAAGCACTACCGCTAACGGAGGGGAATACATCAAAATAACACAGCAAAAGACAAAAAAAGGCCTGCTATACTTATCATTACCACCGCACCAACACCACGCGCCAATTGGGTGACTGACACAACATTGGTGACTCAAACTTAGTCTACCACTGTCTCTACATACCTTCTACCTACTTACATGCCTTCATGCAGAGTCGCCGTTCTCATGCAAGGCTGACGACAAGAAGGGACGTATGGGACTATCTCGACGGCACTCTCTTAGTTCTCAGGGATTGTAGTCCTTAGAACGAAGACCAATATAAAATGAGGGAGTGTGTGTATGTGTGAGTGAGAGAGAGACAGGGCTCTCGCGTTGGTTGTATTACGTATGCTGCATGCTGCAAACTGCACTGCAACTCTTCGTTACCATACGTTTCTTCTCAACCCTCCATACCACCCCCCACCACCCCTTCTGTCTCCGTCTCTCTCTACTCTTTGCTCATGATCATCGTTACGGCTCACCTTCGAAAGAGTTCCTACATGCACACCCTGCCCACCCACTACCGTCACCGTCGTCACCACCTTCCCTCCTACTCGTGTACTACTTCTGCTGCTGCATGGCCATGCGTTGGTTATTCCTCTTTTTTTTCTTTTTTCCATTTTTATCATCCCGCATCTCTTGACTTGGCATTTCTTTCTTTCATCGTTGGGCTAGGAATTGGAATTGGAATTGGGGGGTGGTGGACCCGGATGCGAACTGGAGTTCGTACGGAGCAAATACGCAGGGATACCAGATACGGATTGGATTGGATTGGATTTTGATATTATTTTGACGTTTTGTTCATTTTCCTATTTGGTACGACATCTGGGAAACTGAATATCCTCATCATCATCATATGTCGGGGCGCAGGGTTTATGGGGGGCATTTTTCTCCTCTATTATTACAATCATCCTAGGTATAACAGTACTGATGGAGCTATGGTGTTTTTTTTTTCTTCATTATTCCTCCCCCACCTCCCGCCGCCGTACTGCTTTTCCCCCTGCTTTCCTTTCCCGCCCGTTCCTCCTGGGCAGAAAAAAAGAGCTAGGTGGGAACCTGCCGGATGGGCCCGCAGAGCAGCAGCGGAATTTCCCTTGTTCGTCCCTTAGTCAGGACGCGATGATATACACTATGACCACCCCTGGTTTTTACCCACCTTTGGGGCCGGGTTATTGAGATCTATAAGCAGACAGCTGCAGGCTGGGGGGACTAAGTGTGGTGTTCTCTCCAGCCCTATTTGAGATTGGGAACAAATGGACAATTGGTTTTAGAACTTTGGGCGGGAGGATCGAACGGCGGTCAAGAGGGGGCAGAAACTACTACTACCGCCCACCGGAGCGTCCCAACTTACATGAGAAAGTGAATGCCTAGGGGAAATTGTATTTTGCTTTTTTTTTATCTCGGGTTTAGGGAGAAGTGAGGAGAAGAAATGACATCTAAAACATGTGATTTCTATCCCAATTTTCTGTTTTTCTTATATCGATACCTTGTCACGCGGGCAATTTGGGAATGGTTATGCTTACTCTCGATGATACCAAGGCATGCTATGAGAACCAAATCAATAAATGAATAACATACGTTTTAGTTATGATACATGCGTTCTATGACACCCCAGAGTGCTCCTCTCCCCCTCTGCTCTTTTCGTGATCCACCTTTGTGCAATTCGATTCCTAGATGATGACGACGATGATGATGATGATTCCCCCGGTCAAGTCTGCACGTTCAAGGGTTTTCTGTGTTCCCAAATATAGTCCTGGACGGCCCCCATCGACCATCGACCCTCGATCTTCGGCGCCGTGGATGCGTCGGTCCCATACGGTGACCGCCATGCCGGGCGTGGTTGGCAAAATCCTTGGGCGGAGGCGATAGTACCGAAAACAAGGATCGATCACGTTGATAACGCTGATTACTTCTAACATGGGGCGTCTGACACGCGTCTCGGGTTTCGTCTACGTCTACGTTATACCTATTACTGCTCCCGAGATGATGGTATATTTTCTTTTTTTTTCTTTTTTTGCTTACGGGGGTTGTTCATGTGCGTGCGAGTGTAACGTGCTTACGCCGCACCGAAGCGTCGCTGTTCAGACCGGCCTCGGGTAGCTAACGAAGGGAAGCTTTCAATCCCGTGCTTGCTGAACGGCCGCAAGGGGCTGACAAAGGGCTGTGCCTTATGCTACGCTCTGCTCTTTTCCCATTACGGTCATATGTTTCAAGGTATTAAGAATTATGGGATATAAGATGATATTGGTAGCCATATCGTACATACCTCTCACGATAGATTATGGCATTATACATACTAAGGTAAAAACGTTAGGCCACGTAGCTCCATTAACTTGAGAGTACTGTACGCATTGAACATACGTGCGCGTATCATCATGTACCCGTCATGTACGTGAGCTATTAACCCACGAACCGGGATGGGTCATGGGAGTAGCCAGCCACGATAACAACTCTATCAGCAGCATTCTCATTCTATATACCTCGGCATATTGAACCAGGTAGAAGTCGACGAGTTACGTGAAGGGGACAAGGGTGTATAAGCAATACTTAGGTAGGCAGACAAATACGGACAGCTCGGGACTGGGACTGATTAGCAGAAAATGATCCCCCATGTTGGGCCGTCCACCCCCCCGGAGAATAACTGCATAAGTAGTAGCATCGATAGATGCCTTGCCTGCCCTGTTTCCCACCCTTCCTGATGCTTCTGCTGCCGCCACTCACCCGTGAAAGAGTGAAGCTATCACCCCATCGTCGGCCGAGATCCAATCACCTCCAGCAGGGAAGCGAACCCGAATAGATCACTCCTCGGATCAATGGGGACGATGTCGAATCATTGATGCGCAATTTTAGTATCTGATATACTCTTGATATCAATGGAACGCCCAGTGGCGTAGAGCAACCACCATCGTCATGGTCATCTAATAAAAGCCTGCCTAGGCCTGGGCAAACCCTAACCTACCAACTAGCCTCCTAGGGCAAGGGTCGGAAAGAGAGAAGGCAAGTTGCTTTACGCCCTTGTTTATGATGGAAGCGTCGGGGTTTGATTGTCATCAATGGTTATTTTGTATAGTGTCCTTTCGTTTTCCCGTGACAAGATTGGTTCGTTAAACAGCGGGTGCTCAGGGTTGATACATACATGTAAGGTATAATATACGATGTACGTACATACATACCTTAGGTACACATACTCGTGCTGCGAACAGATTCCAACCAAAATATCATGCCCGCATCCATCCAGAAAGTGAATAGAATAGCGGGAGAAGGACAGCCCGTCGCGAACTAGATACTCACAGCCCTGTGGGAAAGTTTACTAACAGGCCCTGTGCAGTATGCATAGCGGCCAAGGCGTAGACTTAACCATGCTATGTTGGAAGAGGGTGGTGGTGGGTGGTGGACGAGGGTCCAGGTCGGTTCAGTGGAGCACAGACGAACAGGGTGGTGCAGTCAGTGCAGCGTGAATCGTTCCTCTCCTGTTCGGTCCTGCATGGCGGGTTGCAGGAGGGTATAGCGCAGCACCGTCTCTCATTCGCCGCCAGGGCAATTTTGTTCCTAGCTATCAGCGAACTGGCTGCAATACCTTTGCACTAGGGCCACGGCCTTCCCCCATGGGGAGATTGGATTGGTAGCCCATGCTTCTAAGACCCTTCATCCGACTTCTATCGGCGCAGCAGGCAAAACCAAGAGCAGCGACAGGTACGAGACATTTTGTATGTAAGTGAGCGAGCGAGCGAGTGAGTGGGTGCATACCGTGTGCTTGTAGGATGTACCGAACCAGGCAAGGCCACCCTGGATATCGAGCTAACTAGCTCGCAGCGGTCTCGTCAGTCTCTCCCAAGTTGGAGGAATCGACGGATCTTGTGGAGCCAAAAGAATCGAATTGGACATCGCTACGCTGTGCTGCTGACGTCGTGTAACGGACAAATCGCCCAGGATATGAGTAACAACTAATAGTAGAACTGACTGAGTGGTCCCCAAGCTGATTAGCCAGATATTCTTGTGTGGGTTATGTGGCATGTAGCATACCTAGGTCAAAGGGTCGCAGACGACTGCAGACGACGATTTGAAAGAAATTCCTAAACAAGTATACCTGAACGGCACGCCTTATTGGAAAGAGGGGTACAATCTGTCCAGCAGACATGGAGGAGCCAGGGGTAGAAAGCCACACTGTTACTTGGTAGTCCACTTTGGCTGGGGATGAATTACGAATATGGTAAATAGGTAAATAGTAAACAAACGGATTATTCAACTACATCAAGGCCCCAGATTTCATATCACAGGAATGGATCGGACTCAGCACTTGGGTGACGACGGCCTCTGGCGGTTGCCGCTGCTTTGTGACTCTAAAGGAGAGAGACCCAGGAATTCACCGACTTCACCTTGAGGGGGCCGGGGCCCTGTCGCTGCTAGGAAGCACCATCGATTCCCTGCATGCAGGTCGACCGAGAAGGGAAGACAATTACTTAAGCAGAAAAATGCCAAGGGATAGCAACGCAGATAGCGTGGCCCACAAGAATTCCCAGTATTTGGATTATCTGGCGTAAGGAGCTTCGGCTGCTGAAAGAGCGTTACTCTGGGACGGGGTTCTCCATGGCTTTGATGTTCCTTCGATCGTCGCTGCAGGCACATATTTCTTGGTCCAACCCAGCATCCATTAGTCACATATCACATTTTGATATCTCATCTTCCCTCTGTGGATTCAGCCTGGTGGAGCTGGTCTCCATGGCCCCGACGACAGCAACATCGTCTTACATCGGATACAACTCATCAGACCATTTTCGACAAAACGGCACTTGAACATGACCAGGTCCGGCATATAATCCCCCTGCAACAATCATTCCTCCGAAACTTCAAGACAGGCCAAAAGGGTATCATTTTCTAAACAACAAACAGGTCGCCCGCCGCAGTGCGCATTTCGTGTATTTCCAAATTCTTGGTACCGCAACGGAGATTTTTGATGAATCCTTCCTGAATCGGTCACCTTGGCCCGGTGAGCCCCACTCCCATCCAAGCTTCACTCCTAAAATTTAGCTACCGCTTATATGGAAAAGCCTTCCCGGAAATAATTAGATAGTAACTTACAGCTGCGACCCTGTAAGTTGTGCTGTAGCATCGCGAATAAATCATATGATCGCCACATACGAGCCTAGTGTAAAGCCTGTTTGGTATATTTTGCAACGCCCCAAAGGGCTCGGTTGGCTTAAAGCTGGTCGGCAGATGTCTCGGCACCCTTTATCAATAGAGACTCAGGAAGACAGCAGCGATCGAGGACTTGTCATACTTGACGTACTTGCCCTTACCCTTGTCTATCTCGTGATACCGGTCCCAGAAGCGATTGTAAAGAGGCTCAAGCATCTGCTGCGTGTCCTTGGCAAACATTTGCCGCACCTCCCGTTCCATACTGTAGGTCTTGTGTCGGGCTACTAATTCATCAAAAGACGCGTTGAAAATTTGAAATTTGGCCTTGATACTGTCCTTGTCTTTGCTACTAAGCCCCTTCAAAATCGATGCCGATTCAGATGAGCCAGAGGGCGGCCGTTGGGTCCGATTCGTATGGATCACGTCAAATAAGTGCATCGATACGTCTTTGCATGCTTCGGCATAATAGGCCTTCGCCTTTTTGCGCCAGGTTTCTAAGACGCCGAGCTTGCCTTCCAACAGTGGTTTAAGGTCAGAGTCCCGAATCATGCGTTCAATGATAGTGACACTGTTGGCTAGAAGCACGCCCCAAATGGACTTTCCTTTTAGCAATATTCTCGCTTTCTGTTCGAGTGCCGACATTAGTGCATCTATCGTATCAGTACAATAATGCGCAAAAATCTCCTTTCCATCGGCGCCGATGTCGAACGATGCCAGGCTAGGAATGCCATCCATACTGGTGTTCGCGGTGGCGCCCGATCTCCAGCCACCGTCTCCCAGTGAGATCATGATGCTGGAGATTGGCCGGAGGAAGTCAACCATAGTTTGCAAACGTTGCATCGTCTCTGATACGACGGGCATGGGCGAACCATCCGACGGGAGGGCTTGCAGCGCCCCCACCCTTCGCTTCGTCTCCTCAAGCAGCTCGGCAAGTGAAGACTTGCCCGTCTCGCGTACTGGCTTTAATGCAGCGGCCAATGTGGATTTGAGTTCGCCTGTGCGCTCTTCGATATTGTTGGACAGGTTGGACATTATCTCGATGACTTCATATGCAAGGTAACAGTCGGTGTTAAGATGAGCCTTGATGTGGTTATTGAGTTCTCGAATCGTTCGAGCCAATTCAGCCAGCGGGGCTTGACAGGTCATTTGGAAAGCCGGTCCCCAGTCTTGTCGCATAAATATGTTGCAGATATTATCATATTCGGCAACAAATAACCCTTCCATTGCCTGCGCATACATACCAATTCCATTGGTGCCAGATCGGTAGATGGCGTCTGGACTCTTTTTCTTTGCCGTATTTACGCTTGCATATGCGAGGTTTACCAAAGTCTGTTGTAAATATTGTCCTCGCACGTCGGCATAGATTTTAATCAGTGGATTCTCAGACAGAGAGTTGCCGGACACATAAGAATTCATTAAGCTCAAGCGCGAGATCTTATCCTGGGTTAATAGGGGGAAGGGTGTGTTTTTGGTCGTATACTGAAGCGGTTCAATGGAACGAGGTGTCTCTGCCCGCAACATTTTGTCAAACGAGTTCTCGAGCTGAGTATTTCCAGACTTGATCAAGCGCTGAAGATCAGTCATCGTTTGCTGGTTTGCGCGCAGGTTCGAAGTCTTCATATCGGCCAGCGCCTTGTTCAATCGTTTAATAGAGTTCAGGTAGTTGGATAGCCCAGCCTTCTCGGGGCCCTGGCGGATGATCGCTTCTTCGTCATTTTTCGAATCGGCCGGCTGGCGGAGTCTCTCGATAGCTGCGATAACAGCATCAATATCTATAGGAATTGGCGAAGTCAGTAAGAGTCCTGAGAAAAAAAACTACCAAATGATATATTAAAGGGGAGCAGCTTACTATTCCCTAAGACTTGAAGCTTCTTTGTTTCACCCGTAAGGGGACCCGACACCTCTCTCACACTCTTTCCAGTAGCCTCCAATCTTCCTAGACATGCCTGTATCTTCTTGGTCAATTGAGTTGTCTTTTCCAGTCTCGAGTTGAGCACATCGACTTCGGCGCGAGCTTCTTCGTCAGCGGCATGGCGGCTGTTAGACAATCCTACGGCCATGGTCCGCTTCCTCCTATACCACTGGTAACACCAAATGCGAAATTGGGACGCGACGCTGATATTTGGGATGTCAATGAGCGTACCGTATTTGTGAATGTGAGCGTTGATGTTTAGTTTAGATTTACGACGTCGGGAACTGGTGCGGCAGGAAATAGGAAAGTACCCAAGTAATACCTTGTAAGGATGACGGCACCTGTAATCTCAACTAAAAGGTACAAATATGAGGTACGTAAGGTATTTGTGGCTGAATCTGGGGGCTGTTTGGAGAGTTGAAACATTCCACTATCGGTTGACTCCGCAGGGCTTAGACCACTAAATTTACGCGCCGTAGTTTAAACTTGCAGGCACATGCCCGCTGATGTCCTTGACCGGTTGCTTCATCACGCCAATCATTGATTCTCCAATATGTGCAATATGTGCAATATGTGCTGGATGCACTTGAATTCCTTGACCGAATGCATGAAAATCTCTTTTTGTTAGGTAACCGATGTAAAGTAGACATGTTCCCTTTACGTAGAAGTTTTTGTAATTGCGGAACAGTTCCCTTAGGTACCTACCAGACGCATAGGTACTTCGATGCTAGTACGTAAACGTTACCTTCCGTCAGGTGCCTACACCTGCCGTAGGTGCTTGTTGACAGAGGGCAGTGAGGAGTGTCGGAGGTAGTCGGAGTTAATTGGATTGTTGGATTGCCAGATTGGAACTTTAATTGACGTGGGGCATCTGCAACCACTTTACCTAATGAAGGCGCGTTCCACACGAAAAGCGCGTTTAGAGACGCGACATGGGTTTTTTACTTCTTCCCCTCTGCCCAATGCCCCCTTATCCTGAACAACATGAACTAGCAACTCAACACTAGATCTTTAAGCCTTCTCGCCCCCCCACCTATGCCACATCCTTCTCTACCAAACTACTAAGAACTACCGTGACATTCGGCACTCCAACAAGTTATTCTTGTTGACTACCTATCTAGCCTCACAAACTAAGAAAACAATCGAAAATTGAGAGGCATCATGGATAGTTTCATGCTCCAAGATGAGGCGGCCAAGGAGCGCATTCGCTTGGCCGAAGAATTCCTCGATCCTCGTAAGTTAGCTAGCTGCCCGATGGCGTGAGTAATCATGAATGATATTAACGAACACCTCCTTCGATAGATGATCAGCATGCGAGGAGTTACAGATCCGACATCATCCTGATGCTGCAGAAGAACCAGAGGCGGTTAGTCGTCAACTTAGACCACGTTCGTGACCACAACACAGAACTCGCAGACGGCTTATTATTCGATCCCTTTGATTATACCTTGGCCTTCAACCATGCTCTCAAGGAAATCGTAAAAACCATCCCTCAAGCACGACCCGATCAAACCGACCCGGATGTTTTATACTACTGTGCTTGGGCGGGCAGCTTTGGCCTAAATGCTTGCAATCCGAGAACACTATCGTCAAACCACCTAAACCACATGGTATCGATCGAAGGCATTGTAACAAGATGCTCGCTCATAAGACCAAAGGTTGTAAAGAGTGTACATTATAACGAGAGCAAAAATATTTTCCACTTCCGCGAATATCGTGATCAGACTATGACCAACGGCGTGACCACATCGAGTGTCTATCCTCAAGAAGATGAGGAGGGTAACCCACTGTTAACAGAATACGGGTTCTGCACGTATCGAGATCATCAGACAATTTCCATACAAGAAATGCCCGAAAGAGCCCCCGCCGGCCAACTTCCCCGTGGTGTAGATGTCATTTTGGATGATGATCTAGTTGACAAGGTGAAACCCGGTGACAGAGTCCAGCTTGTCGGGATTTTTCGAACACTGGGAAACCGAAACACGAATCACAATAGCGCCCTTTTCAAGACTATAATTCTAGCGAACAACATCGTTCTTCTCTCATCCAAGGCAAGCGGCGGTGTAGCAACAGCGACCATTACCGACACCGACATCCGTAACATCAACAAGGTTTCGAAAAAGAAAAACCTCTTCGAGCTTCTGTCACAGTCATTGGCGCCCAGTATCTACGGTCACGATTATATCAAGAAGGCGATCCTATTAATGTTACTAGGTGGTATGGAGAAAAACTTAGAAAATGGCACACATCTCAGAGGTGATATCAACATTCTCATGGTTGGTGATCCTTCCACGGCTAAGTCTCAACTTCTACGCTTTGTGCTCAATACTGCACCATTGGCCATTGCAACAACCGGTCGTGGATCGTCAGGTGTTGGTCTAACAGCTGCGGTTACTTCTGATAAGGAGACCGGTGAAAGGAGACTAGAAGCTGGTGCTATGGTTATGGCAGACAGAGGTGTTGTCTGCATTGATGAGTTTGATAAGATGTCGGATATTGATCGAGTTGCTATCCACGAAGTTATGGAACAACAAACAGTTACTATTGCCAAAGCCGGTATTCATACATCTCTCAATGCCCGCTGTAGCGTCATCGCAGCCGCCAATCCTATCTTTGGCCAATACGACACTCACAAGGATCCGCATAAGAATATTGCCCTTCCTGATTCCCTCCTATCGCGTTTCGATCTTCTGTTTGTCGTCACGGATGATATCGAAGATACCCGGGATCGCCAGGTCTCTGAACACGTCCTACGTATGCATCGCTATAGGCAGCCTGGTGCTGATGAGGGTGCTCCGGTTCGCGAAAACACTCAACAAGCTCTCAGTGTTGCACTTCAAAGTCAAGACGCCGCTCAGAAGCCTACCGAAGTATACGAGAAATACGATGCGATGCTACACGCGGGTGTTACTCTCACGACTGGTCGCGGCGCCAATAAGAAGCGGGAAGTTCTTAGCATCCCATTTATGAAGAAGTATATCCAGTATGCGAAGACGAGAGTTAAGCCGGTACTAACCCAGGATGCCTCGGAACGTATTGCGGAAATATATGTCGGACTACGCAACGATGAGATGGAAGGTAACCAAAGGAGAACATCTCCTTTAACCGTCCGTACACTAGAAACGCTGATCCGTTTGGCAACTGCACACGCCAAGTCACGGCTCTCGAACCGAGTAGAAGAACGAGATGCGTTAGCAGCCGAAGCTATCCTCCGCTTTGCCCTGTTCAAGGAAGTTGTTGAAGATGAGTCGAAACGCAAGCGCAGACGTACTCAGCGGTTAGAGTCAGACTCATCAGATGAGGATAGCGACGATGACGATGGTGATCGTGGTGATAGTAGTTACAGAGGATCGACGGCTCGTGGTAGGACTGCCCCGTCAACTCGCACGACTGGTCGCAGCCAACCATCCACCAACGGCAGCCGCCGTCCTAACGGCACAAATGCCAGCAAGGGTCCTGGTACTCCCGCACGAGGAAACGACGAAGACGATGAAGATGAAGACATTTACAACGCCACACCACGACGTTCCAACCGAAGCGGCCCCGCGTCATCATCAAACGCACCCGTAACTTCCCAAGTCTCATTCGCCTCGTCTGTACCAGCGTCTCAACTCGAGACGCAGGAAGAGGACACGCAAGAGGACGCGGAACTAGCAGCCGGCACAGCCGAGCTCAACATCGACGCGCCTATCACTCCCGAGAGATTAGCTGTGTTCCGAACGGCACTCGGACAGCTTCTGAACACAGACCTGTTCGAAGATGACTCGGCCAACGTGGCCCCAGTTATTGAGGCAGTCAACAAGCGCATTGAAGGAAAGGAAACCGCTTTCTCGAGAGCGGAGGCTATCAAGGCACTTAAGAAGATGGATGACGCAAACCAAGTCATGTAAGTGACTCCGTCCGGAATTGATGTGTATTAATACTAATGTGATGATGCTACAGGTATACGGACGGGGATTTAGTATACAAGATTTAAAGCGCGACAAACACCGCGCGAGATGTTGTTACTACCTTAAATTAGTTGGCTCATGGGGCTTGACGAGTTATGAGGACCGATGAGTTTGATGTGGTCATCATCATTGTATCACGGTCTTAGCGTCATCTCCATTGTTACGGCATATGAGGCCTAGTCTAGTATTTTCGGACGGGTATAAGCCAATCCACGTATCGAATGGATATAGAGTATTACATGGAGACAGGAGAGAGAGGGATATGTGATGTAACGAGCCACGCTTTTAATGGACACTGAGTTGGGTTGTTCGGATAGGTTATACATATCAATAAACCTGACCTTAGGTTACTAGATGAAAAGACATCAAGTCGTGATAATACTGCCTATGCTACAATTACTAAATCTTGGAGAAATTACTGACAGGGTGCTTCAAACCAAGGCTCGGTTCTCAATGGCTTTCTGATGAAAAGAGTGTAGGCCAATAAAGCCAACATAGCCAACAAATCTTGAATACCAGTCATTTGGGAATACCTTCAAATGGTTGCACATATTAATACATTCCTATGCTTTATATTAGAAATTGTCCGTTTGACTAAACTTCTCTCATTAGCAAGTTCAATTTATTCTTGTTCATGTCATTTATTGCTAGAGTTATAAGTGCCTTAGGTGCCTAAATGTAATAATGATGAAAATCGAACGGTATGCACACAAGTACTCACAAAACAGTCAGAAGCACAAGCAAATAAACAAGCATCAGGCCAGCCAGTAGCTCAAAAGAAATCGAATCAAATCCATTGTAGGTGAGCCAGCACAATATCAAGAGTCCCTAAACCTTACTGCCATGCTATCCCTAAATTAAAAGGCGGCAACATCTAGTTTTCTCTTGGTCCCTCTCTCCTTTCCTTGAATGCAAAGACTCCGGGCGAAATAGAAAAAACAGAAAAAATAGAAAAAAGACCCTCTCTACCTAAAAGACAAATCTGCTAGTTTAATGCTAGTCGCATCTAGCCTGCAAATGCACGCGTTGCAATGCCTCTATAAAATAGGCCATTAAGAGGGATCAACTAAACGATCTGGAGGGACTCGGATGAGAGTCCTGTTTCGCCGCCTGGCCTACACCAAGACGTGCTCGTGCCCGTGATGATGCTGTGCTGTGCTGTGCTGTGCTGTTCTGTGCTACCTTTCCTATAGTAATAACATAACCTGCCGCCATAGACTCCAAACCCGGTTCATCCAAGTGTAAAACTGGCTTGTCCATGCGCGACGGGGTCAAATCGTGCGAAGTGCACGCCTAGGCAACACCTAGCCGAATCCAAATCCCAACCCCACCATGCATGCACGCACTCAATCAATCAATGCAATAAAGATATCTCCGCCGACCAAGGAGCTTGCCTACTAGGAAGCCTTGTCGCCCAACATCTTCGCGATCTCCTTGGGCATGTCCGCGAACTTCTCCTCGAACGTCTTCTCAAACTTCTCGCAGTTGAGCCACATCAGCGAGCCCCGTTCGTGGTAGGCGTAGCAGTTAGCGAAGATCTGGCGGATGTCGGCTGAGAACTCCTGCTCGTCGCGGTACTCTTTGCGGTCCATCTTCGCCTTGACCGTGCTGAGGTCCATGGGCGTCTTGATCTTCGTCAGGTAGTCCGGCACGCCGTCTTCGATAGGTCGGACAGGTTCGCGGAACGGTCCGACCAGCCGAGTCCAGAATCCTAATGTGTCCATGTTAGTATGGGTGTGACCAGTAGCGCATAGGATTGATCTATAGGGGTTGTAACTTACCGGGTCCAGAGAGCATCTTACCCAAGAGGCGCTCACAGAACCAGAGCTTATCTTCAGCTGAGTACTGCGAAGGGTCGATAGAATTGAGACTGGATCGCTTGACCTTGATGGGCTTCGGTATGGGGAGTGATGCTCTTGAGACGGATTTCTTAGGCCCGACCTTTCTATCACCGGGTAATAGCCGGTTAGGAGCAACATCAGAGTGACGGTGCTTCTGCGGTTTCGAGTATACATCGTCTTCACTGTCTTCCGGATCCAGGTAGTGTACATTCTTTCTCTGGACTTGGTTGCCAGCAGACGAGACGGGATTGACCTGTATGACGGGGGAGGAGTTTAGGTGGCTCATAGCTATCACAAGCTCACTGAGTACCTCTTGAGGTAAGGATTTTGTAAATTCTTGTCGGGACTCCGAAGATCTGATGTACTCTGCTGCCCAGTTCAGGAGAAGCGTACGGATAGAGGAGCCCTCTGGGGAATCTTTCCACGCCTTAACAAGAAGGGGGGTAGCAGGAATGTGCTGAGTGACACGTCTGCATTCAGCCATAGCTTCGAGGGCCTCCTCGCAGAGGCCTTCAATACCTAGCTCATACCCTAGCTTCCAAGAAGCAATCAAAATTTCATATCCAGGAAGAGAATCTGTTTCGGGAAAGAGGCTGCCGGTGTATAGGAAGTTCTGGACATATCCGAAGACTTCAGGAGTAGCCTGGGGAAGCTTGACAATGTGCTCAAGCCCGGGCTCCTCACTCTGCTTCGCGGTAAACTGTGTTCGATAGTAGGATGACTTGGCGCAGAGGAAATCCTTCTGAATGCCGAAGGGAATTTCATCTTCGCCAACAAGGATGACCACGAAGATGACATGGGGTTGCCTTAACATAGAGGTTAGTAATAAAGATAAGTATACCAGAGGAGAGAGAGGATTGACTTACAACCAAGAGAATTTGGTAGGAACAACAACATTAACCGCCTCCTCTACCACAGGCTCTACTCCTCCACTAACAACTTCCACCACGGTTTCAGGTTCCGACGCCATGATTTCACCCCTGTAATAATAAGAGGTTAGATGCGAAATGATGTTCAATGGTTGGACAAGTTTCCTCGAAGACAATTGCCTAATGCTAGATGTAGGAAATATTCCAGAAACTAGTAAGACGTAGAAAGGATAAGACAATTATAAGTCTCAATGAAGAATGATGCCTTAAGACCGATGCGACAGTTGAATTGGGAATAGTGTAATAGGTTATTTTGTCAAGTAATTCAAGACCAAGTCCGGGTTTTAAGGTGCGACGCGGGGTTCTTTATAATAAGATGCAAAATGAAATTTTGCAAGGAGGAACGTACCTGGAAAAGACAGTGAGTCAGTTTATAAAAAGTTAGAAATATATCCTCAATTGATTCATCTACTTTTTCTACTTACTCTGGACTTCTCAATATTCACTTCGTGAGATTCATCAGAACGAACAGGCGACAAGCCACAGCTTCACTCGAGCGCTAAACCTTTTTTACGCCACAGCTGTTTCGCGAATTGGTCGCGACTTCAATGTTCTGACTTCCAAATTTCCACTTGTAGTTGTTTATATCAATGCTGTTTCAAGAAACTTTGGCGGATGTGAAATGGTTTGAAGAGTGCACAAATTTAATTCTCCATAGCATTGTTGAAAGTTGGGACGGCAAGAACGATTCGACCAAGTCTTGTTGATGATGAGCTCCCGTCGCGACAGTCACTTCGCAGCTGCCGTCAAAGAAAAATGCAGATGGGAAACCGTAAGGTCAAGTGTGTCAGGGGTGGCAGCAGGAGCGGGTACGTACAATTATGTACATACCATACAAATGAGCCTCTGCCCAGCCACAGCACTTTAAACTTTGATAGCACCCATTTGTATGTACCTCCAATGCCTACCTCGGCTTACGTAAACTGTGCTGCTACTGCGCCTACAGCGGTTATCATCAATTTACATACCAATTTACATACATATTACTACCTCACTTCAAACATACATGAAGTTACACTTAGTGATCCTAATCTTATTACTATGTTCTGTATTAAGCTTTCGGTCATGTAGAATGCGTCTTTAGATATTAAAATATACATATATTATACCTCCTTAAACGTACTCCGCTGTAAGGCTTATGTTATTATAAGTTCTAACTCACCTGTATAATTCCTTCTTGTTATTCACTAGGCACTTTTCGGGTGTCCTATCATGATGACTTGAGTGTTATAAATAACAATATAAGAGTTGCATGAAGTCTAAATATTGTGGTCTTTTGATATGAAATGAAGGAGAACAATTAGAAAGTATTCACGTATCAATCAAGTCTAATTTGAGTGGTTAACTAACGTCAAAAACCAACTATACATCTCTTATAATCTAGACTTATTGGTGAGGAACAGCAATAACAACAGCTTGTGATGTAAGAGTCACTCATATTTAAATAACCTGACTTCATTCAACTATTATTAGGTGCCTCTAGTGACACCTAGGGACGCATGTTGTACAAAGCACACAGTTGTAAACCCACTCGTCACTTGATATAAGCAGCAATTACGTGAGTCAAGCTTAGGCCATAAAACATTGAATATCATCACTCTATCTTATGCAAATACATAACATGTCCCAGTGAGTGAATCATAGTTTCTAATAAGTAACTTACTCGTATTCAGCCTTTAGAATTTCCCAAATATTCATTAGTTACACTATCATCGTCTTCTCTACAAACTCTTCCAAAAGCATCCAGTGATAGGCATTGAATCTGAGAGAGAGTTCCTGTGGCCGGCTCAATAGGAGAAAACAGAGCTGAAACATGCATCCGTTCACCCATGAGCTCCCACTGGGAAGCTGACGGCTATCGGTTATCCATTAACCAACGAGCGTCCGCAATTTTCTTTTCATCTGTGACAACATGCTATATGCCTACCTACCTAGCTAGGTAGGTATTCAACTTTTTCCTTTCCATGTGAAGACATATGCCTAATCCCACGCGGGCTAATAAACCAAACCCAAGCAGTTCTCCAAGAGGTTCTTGTCCCTTGCGTTATTCCCTTACTCTTCGCTCATCGGGGATTGGCTCAGATCATGCGATTGTATTCTATTAGGTTGTCGTGGAACGAAGCGGTTCTAAATTGCATCAGCTGGTTGGTGCGGACGTACGAGTGAGCTATCATTTTGTGCCTTTATATGTTTGCGAAGCATTTTGCAAGCTGCCTACCTAGGTAAAAGAAGCAGGGTGTTCTGGCTGCATCCCGTCCGCTCGAGCGAATGTAACCGCCGAGACGGTAGTTGCACAGTATAGAGTCTCGTCGTTCCTCATCCAAGCGCTTGCAGGACGCAAATTTGCCGGTCCCTACATATCATGTATATTAAACAGGTACCCCCATGTATACACCTTGGAAAAACAATCTCCCAGACAAGCTTTGATGAAGTTGCACCTGCTCATCTCGGATGCTTACTACACCCGCATCAGGTGTCAAGGAAAGCAGCTGTGACGATGCCTTGAATTGTATCACGATCAAATTAACTTGTGAAGACATGTAGATTAAGACCCCTTCATCTTCGATGATGTAGATACACCGCATTGTAGTCTTAATATATTAGCTTATAGGTACTTGACTATAGCTTGAATTCTGCTTTGAGACCCTTTGCAAGCAAGGTTATATTATGCCATCATTCTACTCTATTTTTTTTCAGCATCTTAGGTCTAACTCTAGCTGAACTTTGCATATAGATTACCTATGGGTGGGGGGCGAGCATGGTACGGTAGCTTGCTGCCAAGGTCTAGGTACGATGGCGGGATGGAGGGTTGGAGGTTGGACCCCTACAACGCTCATCGCGATGTACGACATTCATGTCGAAGTGTGTGATGATGATGACCTTTGTTGTACCTAGCGTTCCTCAGGTAGAGGACCGAACTGTCAGGAGTAACGGCACAATATTCCGAGGGAGTGTGGAAGGTCCTCCCGAGCTCTCACACCGGTGAGTTTAAAGCCACGCCGGCTGCAGGTAATACACATCCGGTTGCATTCCCGCTGCAAGTTATCCTCGTGGAACCAGGTTCGTCGACGAAGGGTGTAGCGGTCGTGCATATTCCAGCGACTATTTCTCCGCACTCGACCCCAACATCTGAAATCTGATAATCTAGCCAAGGCTCCTCGAACGATCTATAAGCCTTGCCGAAAGTGAGAATGCTTAAGGACCTAGCATTCGGTAGAGTCGATCCGTATAGCAGGGAATACCGCTTCTACCTTATTACTCGGATACGATGGCTTGCTAAGCACATTTGGCGAGATTCAATGGCGTAATGTAAACCATCTCGACTAGCTTAGGCTCTGCAGTAACATGATCATAATATTAAGAAATGAGGTTCTCGTACTCGCTAGCTGCCTTCGCAGATGCGAGTCAACACTGGACTTTTTGCGGCTGAATAGATAGTCATTCGCAACGCTATCTCCTTAGGTCAATGGAACCATCGATCGGGCGGGTTACAGTTACATGCCTGCCCTCTTACGGGTATAAAGCCAAAAATGGGCGAACAATATCGAGATAGTTGGTTTGTAGTAGGTTTAAATATATTAACGGCTGGAAAAGTAAGCTCTAATGTCTGAAGCAGATACAAGAGTCTAAATTGTTGACATATCTTCTAGTAGCGGAGCACGGCGGTAATTGTATGGGCCCTCCGCTTAGTATGATCACTAGATTGAGCTGCGAATAGTGCAATGTAACGGTCTTTGGCCTTCTCTCCTGCAGCCTAGTGCCGCGACCGGCTAAAAAAATCAGCTACAGCAGGTCCCTGATGAATTGGAACGCCGCCCACACCTTGGGTCGGGGCATGGCTCCATTATCGTTTCATCTTTGACGCCGTCCATGACAGAATAATGACTCGAGTAAATATGGTAAATATGGTTAGCTGGATATCATGTATGGTGTTGAAGTAGATTGATATTACCACCGACAGGCGTGTTTTTATCAATAAAAATGTTTGCAGTAGTACTACCTAGAGGCTAAGAAGTACTTACCGTAGAACTTGTAACTCGTAAGAGGTATGTATGTATTGTACCATCCTATCAGTTCTAGGTCCCACGGCGAGAAGGTAACGTTAGCATGTTGAAAAGTTTACCATGGCATCAGTGTACAATTTTTCTGCTTCTTTCCGATCAGGGTAGTCCGGCAGCTCCGAGATCAATGGAACTGGCCCATAGGATGGAATTGGGCCGTGAAAGACCGAGGTGTGGAGTGGCGGTGGCCGACACGTTGAGGCTAGAGCATAAGGAGCCGACATTTGGCCGACGTTTCATGGTGAGTCCTTTCGTTGGTGTTGAGCCGCAGTGGAGCCGTAAAGGGGCATGCAAAAGCTAGGTGTACTAATGGGTTTTTTCAAAGAGGGATTTATCGCGAATATTCCTGGCTCACACACTTATGCTTCGCATTCATAAAAGACCCAGACCAGACTATCAAGGATCCACAAATATGGATATCAGCTGGAGCCGCTCCCCTCATCCCCGGAAAGATCCGATTCCAAACGCAGCGTAGTCTCTTCTAAATGTCCGGTATGGTATTCTGATCCATTATCTGTCTGGCCATCATCGTCTTCTTCTCCCTGTCCAAGAAGAATGTCCTCGCTCCCCTGCCATTGAGGGGGCATTCTTGGCATTTCTAATTCGTCTTCGTCCTCCCAACCATAATCTTCACCTTCGCTGTCTGCAACTTCGAAATCGGTCTGACCTAATTTTCGCTTGTGTCGCGAAGTTGGGGATAGAGGTAAGGACGCTTGGTTACCATCCAGGCCAACACCAACAAGCCCGCCCTAGGTGGGTCAATATTTCAAGCTGGCCCCAGGTTACTAGTGTAGTTAACTTACATTCTCGACACGAAAGGCGAAAACTTGACTGAGTCCGCCTGGGGTCGTCTTGCCGTTTAATTTCTGAATACCAATAAAGTTCACATCGTGCACCGTGCCATTCTCTATTATCCAATCCCTAAATAGAACCAGTCGAGTAGCAATTCCTTGTTCCCAAGTACCAGAATTAATAGCGGGGATGAGAGTAGCACCTTGCTCAAACTGCATTCTAGTAGCGCATTGGGACAGGATTACGATACAGATATCCCTCGTCGCGGCGAGTTTCTGGAGGGTCGAAACCAAGAATTGAAGAACCTGCAACCTCCTAACCGGAGGTCCTGGTCCTATGCATTATGTGAGTGAGCAGCTCCAGACAATGGTTAATATGATGTTGCTACGTGATATTACATTACCTTTCTGAGCCTGTCGAATCTCGGAATTTTTCGGAAAGGCATAATTCACTAGGCTTGACAGGGTATCGATTACAACGAGGGATGTACCGCTAGGGATAGCATTCGCTGTAGGCTTACAAAGGAGGCCGATAAGATGCGATAGGGTTGGCGCCTGAAAATGGACGAAATTATCCGATTGATCCACTGTTGAGTCTGTCGAAGCTGAAGTGATCATATCATGAAGCCTGCGGAAAGATATCGGATGGAATCCATCTGCAAGGCGAATTAATAACTCGGCAACATATGAACAAAAGAAGAGAAAAAACACAGCTCTAGACTAATAGGGGCGACTGAGTGATGATGATGGTGATGGATAATGTAACACGAACCTACCCAAACAACCTTCTCACCCTGTCGTAAGACATTCGCAGCGAGCTGGGTTCTGTAATTGCTATTTAGAATGTACAACCGTTATACCATTCCAAAAGGTGTCCATACCCAAAGGATGTTTTGCCAGATCCTGGGGGACCCCATATTTCTATGACTTGGCCCTTTTGTAAACCGCCGGGACGAGGCGAAGTGTTATTACTCTCAGGAATGACATCATTGAGGGTCTGGTCGAGAGCCTCAATATTTGTCGGTAAGAATCGCTGGGGGTCAGTCCCCAGATCCTCAAGCGCCTGGGCCGCAGAAACTGTTGGCAACCTATCTGGGACCAATCAGCACTAAGTAGGAAGTACGTGGCATGATGATTTGCTTACGAGTTGAAGTTAGATCGAAACTAGATATATCTTGGCCGTGGATTGACGGATAGACCATTTTAGAATCCGGGGGTAGAGTAGAGAAGGGGATTAGTTGATGGGTCGTTCCGTAGAGTAATTTAAATTAAATACTACATAGGCCAGATTAATCTTTTTTCTTTTTTTTTTTCTTACTTCTTATAAAAAATTAGGCGGTTAAGAAGTTTGTTGCTAGGGGTTGGAGATTGGAAATTGGGGTCGGCCTGAGTTTCCAAATCCCAGTTAGGGTTTGAGCCTCACTTTGACGGGCAGCCGCCGCTTGCAGATCAGGCGCTGATCATCTTAACGTCCCTGAAGCATAGGTTGCTTCCCAGTCGGCATTGATGCACGTGACATAAGACCCATCGTTTTTATGTTGCGTGTATTTTCACAAATTGTACATTAGGTACCTTAGGTACATAATGTAAGCTGTACCTAAAGCTGTAAGCTATCAAGTACCTTAGTATCTAAAGTACCGGCTCCTCATTTATTATCGCAAGTGTTACGCACATGATTCCAAAACGTTACAACTTCAAGAAACTCAAATCACATCATTGCTGTCCTTGTGACTAGTCACCTCATTCAAATTTTTCTAATGAGGATTTACCACCCCATCAACTACAGATAAATCAAGACCTGATCAGCTCTCCCCGCAACGTCAACAGACCACATGACGGGAATGATACTGGCTAGTTAGAAGCTATTGAGCTTAACGTCCAACTAATTAAGGAAGATGAGATCTATCAATTGACGTCCAGATGTAAGCTATACGCTTTCAGGAAACCATCTCGACCCCAAGAACATACCTAGATATACCTAGATCGGCCCTACATATCGAACTAGTTAATGCTTGGTGCATGATGCCTGAGAATGTAAGAGCTGGAGGCTCCTCCTTTAGCCATATCAGCAATGAAGGATTCCTAGCGCATCTTGTGCCATGTCTAGGTAGTTCTGGCCCAGTCCTGAATGGGCACTAGGTTACCATTGTTAATTAAGTACCCCCACGAATCGCCCGTACTATATGTACTGAGAAATCGCGAGATTTAGCTGCCATGGCTACTTCAGGCAGTACTAAGTATTGCTTCGCTACTACTATGTATGCGTGCATGGAACAATCCGAGTCGCGATGATTCCATTCTCTCGAGAAGCGGGTAACAAAAGTATAAGCTGAGACTAGCGATATGGGGTGTTCGACTCGGACTTACATTACGTACTTTACGCAAGCATAACATAAAAAAATAACTAGTATGAGCCTTCTTACAACGAAAAATAGCTGTAACCTGACCCGACTAGGAATCTTTTCTTTCTTTTGCATTGATGGAAGTTAGTCGATCCGTAATGCGGAGAGCTCGACATGCATATCTATTGGCTCGTTACATAACTTTCGTGGTTACGCCATCAAGGCTATCTCTAGATCGCAACCAGGGGATTGATGCAGGTACATGTTGTGTCGGGGAAAAGTTTCAACTCGGACCGGTTTCTGGGGTCTGGACCTGTTGAACGCCACAGTCTGGGGGTCCCAGAAAATCAGCTTACTCTCGGAAACATGGAACGGTACTCCTAATCCCCTGAGCCGGTCTGATAAGGAGGAAAAAAAAAAAAAAAAAAAACCTCTCGAAGCGAGACAGGACGGATAACTACGTAACGACTACAATCTACTGCCCACTCATAAGTCGCCCAAAGACCATAGGTAGTACCTGAATAACCTATGCCGTATGTTGGCGTAAACGACTTTTAGGGGATATGTAAGTTAAATTCTATGATGTGTTCGTATACGCGAGTCAAGGGGGCTCAATCTCGGCTTAATGGCGAGCGGAGCATGCCACAGCGCATCCAGGAACCTCGGAGCGACCGAGAGTAGAAGAAAAAACCGGGGAACGATTTACCCGCGGTCAATCCTGGTCCAAGATCAAGGAAATATGGATCTAAGGAGGTGAAACCCCCACTGAAAAAGCCGCACAAGCCTCATGATACCGCTGCCATCTTATGCGGGTTGCGAGAAATTCAGCAAATCTGTTTTCGCAGCATATAAGCGACCTTTTGGAAATGCCTCCGTTATTATAATTAGTGTCCAGTTATATCTGAGGGATGAACTATGGCATCGCGGTGGGGTACATATCATCCATCCGTTAAGCAAGGTCGTATTATTGCTCTGAGGATTGAGAATCCTAGCTAGTTCACTGATAAGAAATCCAGGAGGAGACGACTCTGTGTCGCTGTTCACGGCTACTACGTAAGCATCACGCACCATCAGCTTCGCATTGAGGCACAGTGGTACTAGATGTCATCGACAACCAGCCTGACTCGTAGGTTTCTCGGCTTCTCGCCAGGTTCTCGTCTTCTCGTATGTACGTTGCATACCCAACATTAACAGGAGAATTCATATTCAACAAAGTCGTAGACAAACCTCTTTCTCCGCCCGCAAGATAGCTAAGGCCCGATTCAAACATCAGAGGGTGGCCCGATTGACAGGAAACTCGTTCGGCACCTTGATTAATATCATTGCCTTGCCAAGACGTCGCGGGACCCTATGTGCGTTTGCTACCATTTCACTTTATTTTTATTCTAGAACGTACTCCGGAATCCGTAACGGGAATCAACCTGCGGAGAGCTTGTTGCGGAGAAGCGCCGTCCTCCGCTTTTCCCGTATTACGTATGCGTACCTAAGATGAGTCTTCTAGTGGGAAGTAGGCTCTAGGAAGGGGTTTTCTAATGACTCTATTTCTCTCTTACGTATCGATGAGCCGAATATTCCGTGTTGGCTAGATACATACCTACATGTTTTTATGCATGGGTAGTGCTTGATATCATGGTAACCATCATGATGCACGGCACACTGTTACATATCTACCTATCTAAGTAGCATTACTGTATTTATCATATGAGTTGCTGTGCCCGTAGTAGCCTGTAGGAATGTTGGTCTACATATCTGTCATGCTATTTGATTGCTAGGATTCCTCCGGACGGGTCCCTGCATTGGACACTTGAAGGTCTTGATCTTCGCTTTCGAAATGCAGTTTACTACTCCTTGCAGGAATAACTATGATATGAGGTCTTGATACGTTCTACATAAACAGCTGTTTGCTAGGCTTTCCTTATCGTATAACAGGTATTTAATAGATATGTTAAGTTGACTAAAAGTAGTTGGTTGTGATCGTGATGTCTTTGCCAGATTTCAAATTAATTTGGCAAGTAATAAGACTCGTTTGCGCAATTAAGATGGACAAAGAGGTGCTCCTCGGTATTCCTATCTGGGAAATGAGAATATTGTCTAGACCCTAAAGGCTTAAGCCTAATCAAGTAAAAAGTTAGTTTATCTGTGGATCTACGACCCCGGATCAGTGGAAAAGTTTAAGTATTATCTTTGTGGGGAAACATGCCTATGTAGCGAATTAAGTATTTATACTGTGTGTATCTGGATGGTTTATGTGCATGTGAGTTGCTCATCTTAGCACCTTTTGATAGTTTGTCTCATACGTAAACGTCTCGTGTTCGCAATGCCAATCTTGTCCAGTCCCTTGAAATCCATTCAATCTATAATCAAAGGCATGTTCATCAAACCACTCGTTCGAAATCGAGGCTGCAATCTATTCCCCAGGATAAAGTGGGTTTGATTTCGAGGCTACTCCCGCCTTTCCCCAGACTTGCTTTCCTTGTATACGCATTATTACGTGTAGCCACATACATACTTTACGGAATATCAGGACCACATGGAAACATCAAATAAACACCTCGTAAGGGTTAGCAGTATCTGCAAAATGTCTTAATGTGGGTTGTAAGGAGGCGTAGCAATACCTAGGCCCCTTATCTGAGAGAAATGATATATCGAGTGACAGTTAGACGAGAGAATCCACCCATGGGCAGGAAGACGGCAATGCATCTTTCGATTCGACATTAATTTGCATGCATAAGACGACAAACTGATGAACTGACTATATTCTATCTTATACTTTCGGACCTATTCTACGATGCATAAGCACACATCTAGTTTGACGTAGAATACTCTACGCGCAATAAAAACGTAGGAAGCCTCGCTGCCTTGCGCATGTTTTTATACGAACCCCCACGTTTTTGTCAAAACTTGGCATAGACTAAGTAGACTTTCGGTAAGCTTGTACGGGGATTCAAACATCGATTACATCAATATTCTACTCCTTACCGAAGGATGTCACAGCAGGAGAAAAAAAAAAAGACCTTGATTCTTCCATCAACGTCTATCCTCCATGACAAAATTTACCGACACTTGGGAACCATCAGTCGTGCGATCACATTCATGTCAGTTGTCGTCAGCACGTGTGAGACCTTATCATCAGCCACCCTCGACAGCGCATGTGCAAACCCGTAGGCCCCAGTGATAACAGAACCCGGCCTGCGTATTCAATAGTCTTAACCGTACTACTTATTAGCTCTTAGTGGAATGTTGGCCTTGCAAGAATGGCAGCAGCGTACCTGATAAGAAGCAAGGCTAACCCAGGAAAAAATAGTATCTGGAACAAAGCCAAACTCGGGCTACACTATCTATCACACAAGCTGTCCTTGGCATGAATGTCTCATCGCATGTATATACAGATCATGCCAGGGTAGATAGATAGCTTGTGGGGAGAAGTTCTGGGGTTCGGTAGGCCTAGTTGTCCAAAGCGAATATGGTGAGTTTTCTAATCCCTAACCCCAGATTTAAGACGAATTAAGGGACCAAGCAGAAAGAGAGATTGTGAAGATCAAACCCCGAGTCGCCTATCGAATTATCTCGGAAGTGTTTCTGCTTCATGCAAAATATATTAAGAAAGCTACGCAGTGCTCACGTAATTAAAATCCGTGCAAGAGTTGGTTGGCCGACTTTGCGCTCAGCGCTCAGGGGCTGGGATTCCTCTTTTTTTTTTTTTTTTTTTTTTTTTTTTTCTCCCTCCTTCCTTGGTCATGTCTACACGTCTTCTTATGTCAGCGAGAATCTTGCGTTCCGTTCAGAATTCTAGTGCGCTTCTTGGTCCACTCATCGGAGACCATCTGTACTAATCTTTTCAAGTACACTGCCGACTCGACCATGGTAAGATATCTCTCTTATCAACCACGCACTAAGAAAACACAATCCGTCGAATGTGGCCGAGCTCGGCCCCACATTCTCCATATCTTTTTTATCGCGGGCCTTTTGATAATTTTTTCTTGTGCTGTCGTAGTTTCCGGAGAAGGTGTCATTTGTAGTCAGCTCCCGCTGAGGTGACAAGTAGGACAACAAAATAAGTTAGTGATTTACTTACTCATTTATGGTGAAGATCCTTTACCGGTTACTAGTAGTCACTCCTTTTTTTTTTTTCTTTTTCTTTTTTTTTTTTTTGCCTCCTTTCATTCACCTTGATACGAACAAGAAAACAAACCGAGGCAGTTTCTCGGAACGCGAGAAGAAATTATCAAAAGTAGCTAGTCGTTGCCGTACAGCCAGCCGCCTTACCTTTTTATCCCCACACATCTCGGTCGTACTATGCCGCTACCCAGGCCATCCAGGTGGATGACTTACATTGAAGCTAGTAAGATGAGAATTGAATAGTACGAGCTTGGTACGATGGGCTCCTGATCCATCCAGATGGGATTCGCTTGCGGCATATGCGCTTATTAAGTAATTCAAATAATGCACACCGGTCACCTTTCTTCTCAACAAGTCTCCAAAACCTCTTCAGTAGCGGTTACGGATGAGGGTATGGATGAGATGAAGAAAAGACACTAAACATGATAATGACTAATAATAATAGAGGAGATATAAATGGTGTTGAAGGTACTATTAAGACGTGGTTTAGAGGAAGATGGAACTGAGGCCAGAAAGACCATGTGTTAGTTTCATTAAGGGCTATTCGTGGCTTGACTGATCTTTTGTTATCTCTTTTCTAGACATACTCCTTGTTACTTACATACAGTATGGTATATGCAGTAATCTATGGTTTGTCTGAGCTTCCTTTTTTTTTCTTTTTTCTTTTTTATCTTATCCCCTTGCCATAATTAACTGCTTTCTAGCACCCTTAAGAGCCCGGTGGGCTTTAAGTGACGGAGCTCCTAACCACATGTCCACACGTATACACGTTTACACTATACATAATATCCTCTGACCTCGACACGCGGAATAAATCTCACACACCACATCTATCTTTGCGTATACACCGTCCTATGAAATATGCATACACTGCATAGACGACTTAGACGACATATTTAGACGAGAGGTAAGAAAGAAACTGGCGAAAGAAGATAGCCTAAGATTAGAATATGGTCCAGACCATCCAACTACTACATAATTATGTAGGTACAGTTGGTAGGGTGCTCAAGTTTTTTTTTTTTTTTTTTAAAAAAAAAAATAGCAATTTTTAATACCGATACCGATACAACTACTTTTTAATAATGTAGACCAGCCAGGAGGTTGCACATTGATGATGACTTTGACTTATTCCCTACCCCCCCTTGTGCAAATCTTTCCAGTAGGTTCAGCGGCCTCCACGTTTCTCCTCCCCCCTTCCCCAATTACCTCAAATACGTTATGTATGTGTGTGTACGTACCTTAGGTACTATGCGGGTCTCGTAGGGTACGTACCATCGTACTATCGTGCGCAACTATGGCGAAGTAACGTGCGATGTACTCCAGGGGGGGCCCCTCTTCAGGACTGCCAGGACTGCCCACTGCCCAACCGGCTAGCCAACAGGTAGCCTGAAAACTGACCAATCACATAATACAAGCGCGCCTCCTTCAGAATGGAGTATCAGGGTTCCAACTCCCCCAGGCCATATTCGTCTGTCTACTGGCTCCCCCCACACTAAGGGAGATTCTGTAAGGCAGGGCCCCAGAGGGGTGAAATGGGTGAAATGGGCAAAATGTTACAAGTTCCTAGGTACCTCCAATTCCAACAATTACACTGTACAGTACAATACCTAGACCCTACTGTTCTTTCCTACTCGCATTTTTACTCGACTCGCCCACTTGCCCACTCCCCATCCACCGCCCCCAGTAGCACGTTTTGGCACCTTGCAACTTTTCCGACCCGCCCGCTCTCATAAGTTCATTTAAAATCATACCAGTGCCCCCATCCCCCCAAAACGGCCTTCCTTTCGAAATTCTACCGCACCAGTACCACCACCCGGCTTTTCTTCGACTCAAAGGCCGTTATCAACCTTGCTGTTGTACGTCCTCGAAATATCACAACAACAAAAAAAAAAACATAACAACTACAGCTACAAATACAACAACCCACACCACCAACCACCACCACCACCACCATCGCCACCACTACTACTAACTAGCACTTCACGAATTAATAAATTTCCAAAGAAGACTTCAAAGGGAAAATTTTAGAAACAAAAAGGAAAAAGGAAGACTTAATTTATTCAGAATTTCGTGACAAGCTGGCTATCACGACATCCGGCTTGCCATTATATCCGCCGTACTTCCTCGAGAAACTATTATAGCAAGGAAGCGGCGGTGCCCACTTGGCTGGCGATCACATGCAACGCTCACAGTCAGCGGTGGATTTTTCCAACCTGCTGAATCCCGAAACTACCACCACAACTAACGACAGTAAAACGACTGTCGGACAGAAAGTGAATCCGGACGGAGACGTCGATATGGCTACCGTTACTGTCATCCGCCCGAATGGCCCTCTCCCCGGTGGCCAACCCGCTGAAAATACCAACGAATTGCCACGACCGTATAAGTGTCCTTTATGTGACAAGGCTTTCCACCGACTAGAGCACCAGACCAGGCATATCAGGACGCACACTGGTGAGAAGCCACACGCCTGCCAATATCCCGGCTGCAGCAAGAAGTTCTCCCGCTCAGATGAACTCACCCGTCACTCGAGGATACATAACAATCCTAACTCGAGGAGAGGAAATAAGTCGGGACAGGCTGCGCACCATGGGTTGGGCCACGCATTAACGCCGGACTCTATGATGCCTCCTCCCTCAAACCCACGATCTATCAAATCAGCACCCAACTCAACGCTGGTTTCTCCCAACGTCTCGCCACCTCACTCTTATTCTGCATATTCCATCCCACACCCGGGCCCTCTACATCATTACAGCCGAAATATGGGTGGCAACGGTCCGCTTCACGGCCACAGCATGGACATAGGCATATTAGCTAATGCCACGAACCAGATTGAGCGTGAACATATGGGTGTTCATCACCACTCGGCAAGATCTCACCCCTATTATTCTAATAGCCTCCACAGCTCGCGTGGCCATCTCCCTTCTCTCTCTGCCTACCATATGTCGAGGTCTCAGTCGCACGATGACCACGATGATCACTACCACGCTCTTCGCCATGCTAAGCGGTCGAGACCAAACTCACCTAACTCTACCGCGCCCTCATCTCCAACCTTTTCCCATGATTCTCTCTCGCCCACTCCGGATCATACACCACTAGCAACCCCGGCTCATTCGCCACGCCTTCGACCGTACGCTGGTATTGAGCTTCCAACTCTACGTAATCTAACTCTGGGACACACTCCGGCGTTGGCACCGATGGAGCCGCACCTCGAAGGCTCTTACACACCTACCTCGCAGCCGACTAGCAATGGTCATCGGCCTAGTGGTTTGTCTCTGACGGATATTATTAGCCGACCTGATAGCAGTAGAAAGCTTCCTGTTCCCCAGGTACCGAAAGTCGCAGTGCACGATCTTCTATCCAACGATGGGTATAATACCAGCGGCCGAAGTTCAGCAAGTGGTAGTTTAGCCGGTGGCGATCTCATGGATCGAATGTAGGCCCGCCAACTCAAAATACTGTTACTATCACTGCGGCATGAATCACGACTTTAATTATAGAGGTTAACATAGACAAGAGGTGGCGTTCTCATGGCGACAAATTTTTATTGAGAGTAGTAATTGCTACTTCGCTTGTTTTAATTGCACTACCTTCGAGGTAGTAATCCAAGCAGTTTCACAATGGACGGACGGCGGATTTACATTTGGGGTTACCGTGTTTTCTGGCGGATTCACGAGCTTATAGAATTGAGACCCTCATCGGCGGTTAGATCTCGTGTTATAGGTTGATTTTGAAAGGAAGTTTCTCTACTCCTGGGTTTCCGTTCTTCGAGCAGAATCGTCGGGAAAAGGAACTGCAAGGACCAACCATGTCTCTTTTTCCTTTACGTCTCTCTCATATTTCCTCTCAGTTTCACAGCGTTGGCATATCAGGGTTGATTTTTCGTTCCTCATAGACGATGGACTAGGCGAGCACAGCGAGTCGTGTGTTTGGAGCATTTATGGAGCTTAGCTGGATCGGCAGTCAAAAAAATATCGAGCGAGCTATCTACCTCCTCTCTTCTCAACTACGAGCGTTCAAGGGGTTCAAAGGGACTATTTGCTGAGTGCGCGCGTTTCAACTCAATCTCGGGCCAATATCTTGGTACAGGCTTGGCGGTTATTTGGTCACAAAAAAGACAGGCGGCATGTTCTCACTGTATTGGTAGTTGATAATGGTAAATGGTATAAAGCACAGACAAATAAGATACGGTCAAGGCCTCCGAATACCCAAGAAACATTTATTCCCACACCCCTCTAGTTGACTTTTGTAAACCTATGATACGCTTGATCATCGTGACAAATCACCATGTTGTCGGGTTCAGAAATTACGCCGTACTGGTATAAACACGTGTGGCCCAAGCCCCCAGGTCAAAGAGTCAAATGAGAAGCGGGTATTGGCATGCATTGGCCGTGGTGTATCGTACAAAGTCGAAAAGATTCTAAAAACAGCGGCCAGGATTCATTCTCCAGTCTCCTTCCCCTCCACTGATACAACCCAACTCGAGTAATGCTTTTTTTTTCTGGTGTCCTTTGTTGCACAAGTAGGAGTCACCTATAATTATCGAGAAGATACCGAAACAAAAAGTGACTAATAAAGCCAGCCTACCGTCACTGTCACTGTCACCCGTATCGCAGATTACTACGCGCAGCAGTAGAGCCCCCATCCCCCATCCCCTGCCTGTAATCAACTTGCTGGAACACCCCGCATACCGGGTGCAAATAAGGGGGGCGGCCAGGCTTAAAGACATGGGGAAATTAAGGGAGTGAAGGAGAGAGAATGTGTGTGGTATGTGATAGCCTAGCAGAAAGCCTCGGCTGGGCGCGGGCTACTAGAATTTTGTTGCCAAGGCTGTTTTCTCCAGATCGCCCTATAAAATACTTAAATGTACGGCTTATTACAGCGATAAGACGGCAAGGCGGAAATACCCTAGCATTACCTACCGTGGGCGTACTTGAAAGAAAGAAAGAAAGAAAGAAAGAAAAAAAAAACTAGATACCTTACCTGTTTTGTATTGTAGTAATATTTTCGACACCTAATGAAAAGGGTATCTGCATATAATAACTGACACACACCGGAAAGGTAAGTAAGAAAAGAAAAAAAAAACACAGAGACGATACGTAAGATTCTTCACTTTCTTTTGCCTTAGTTACCTGCGTTATTATTAATATATTATCCTCACCGCCGAATAAACAGATACAATGAAGAAGCTATTACAATTAGTTAACCGGTTCAACGTACGACTAGAGGATGAGATGAAGGACAAGAAGTGGCCCCCACAAAAGTACAATCTTGGTGGTCTTTGGTATTGATTTTTCTCTCGTAACAAGCAAGTAGATACAGGATACATGTGAGGCTAGAGAATCTCTCTTTCCTTTTTTTTTTTTTTTTTTTCCCTTCTTTTCCTTTTACATAGTGCCAAGTGGAGGCCGGGAATGACAAGCAGGAGGCACAAGCCAAGTGGCAGTGCGTCACTGTCAGCCCTGCGAATAAATGGAAGGGCAAAGAAAGAAAAGAAGGAGACAAAGAAGACCTAACTAATACTACGTACTATTATTATTAGTAGTAGTAGTGTCATTATTACCGGACGTCCCCGAAAAAAGTCGTGGTCCAATCCTGGGGTTGCGCTGAAGAAGCGGTGGGAGAAGGCATCATCTCTCCTACATAGTATGCAACCTGCCAGACGGTAGATGCGTGGTAGCTCCAATGAACAACAGCAATCGCAACTGCATACTCTATAAGGTAAGCAGAGAAATTTTTATTGGCGTACCTAGCCTCTTGCTCAGGTACCTTCCTATTTACCGGTTTCTTCAAATACCATGTAATGTAGGTAGCGAATGTCGTGTGTAAGTAAGCATGCGAGATAGGAGGGGGGAGAGGGGGGAGAGGGGGAGACAAAGCCCGTAAGGAGCGTTTACGTGTATTGTACATAGTAATTGCTCAGCCTCGAATCCCAATAAGGCGACCTGAGTTCGAAAATACTTCTTTTTTTCTATCTACTATGTACTTGCTGCCGCTGACGTGATACTTTCCATTGTAGGCTAAGTTAAGAGAGAGGTATTCGTCTTACACGCTACACATGCTACACGCATATCACGGGCGCTGAATCAGTTCCAAGGTTACCCAGCTGGCACGGCTGAATGTACAGTTTGGGGGTGTGTGTTCCTGAGAATTGCGGGCTAAATAATAAGTTTACTATGTACATGGAAGAGGGTAAATTTATGACGTGAGGATGTATTTGCACATGTTTTTGTTTAGTTATGCTTTTGTATTTCTTACCTAATGTGCTGCAATACATTAGGTACTCAAAGGTAATAATAATAATGTAAGTTTAGGTAGGTGAGTAGATTTTGTTGGGCGATGTCTCCTGTTCCTAAAATTCCCGAATATCGTTTTGTCTGCATGTGAAAAAGGTGAAAAGGTAAGAAAGGATAGGTGAGCTCACAGATATGTCATAATGGATTAAAACTCCTACAACCCCAGACTTTTTCTTTTCTATTACGCGTTCAATAACTCTAAGTCTTGCGGGGCTCCGGATTTGTCATTAATAATAGACTGCACTAGGTAAGGTTTAAGACTACCTAAACTTAGAACCATTCCTATGAGCTAATGGGCTAATGGGCTAATGGGCTAAGGTTGTCTTCGAATTCCTTCTGATAGCATCCAACTATCCGAACTATTCACCCTTACATACAATACATACGGTAACTACCTAGGTAACTTTCAAGTTACTAATACTTACACTTATACATAAAAGCCTAGACTATGCACGTAACGGGTACGTACGTATTTTATCTGTCATTGGTTCGCCTATGCGAGACTTCCGAAGTCCAATAGAATCTATCTTCTATCCCGGACGTTCAAAGGGGGTAGTACGACGGAGTATAGATGATTGGGCCCCGTGCGTCCCGGTCAGGTTATGGCTAGCCTTAGGGGACCAAACCTCGTTACAAGGAAGCATTTTATGTTCTATTTCGTCTCATGTTTGCCTTCCTAATACATATATACACCTCACTATTAGGACACTAAATGAGAGAAATGAGACCTTACCTTGGCCCCGACGAGGACAATCTTCATGCAGGCACGGGCGATTACAGGAGACGGATTTCGATACGTACGAAGGATGGAACCTCAGCTGCAGGCTTCATATTACACAAACACTGGTACCTATCCTCGAGCGGTCCGTGAGCAGGTTTCTACAACTAGGCGGAAGCCGATCAGCTGATTCACATACAACCGTGTTGCCTGATGATGGTAAGAGTGTATGCCGCCTATGAATATGAGGCCGTGAACACTCGGTCGGCGCCGAGAAGGGTCAAAGGAAACAAAAACCCCTCTATTTCCAAAGAAGACTACGGGGTAAACGAAATCGAAGAAATCAACGGGTAATGCAAGGCAGCATGTGAAAAGGCGTGAAGCGCGAATCGGATCGAAGATGATCGACCGGACGCATCCTCCGTCAACGGTTTCGAGGGGTCCAAGAAGCAGAAAGGGAAAGGGGGAAAAGGTAACAAAAGAGTCGTTGAATAAACTATCCGTTTTCAGGGGTTGCAATTGTAACAGTATCGCGAAAGCCTTGTGCTCGATATCTCCTCCCACCTACACCGCAATTCCTACGGACATGACGATATCACGATATGGTATGGTCAAAAAAGAAGACGATAGAATAAAAGGCTGAATGAGTAAAATAGTGTAAGTCGTGCTTCTTGCGCAACGGAAGTCTGGTGATTGAGCAAATCGAGAGATTACTGAGGTCCCGCCTAATCCGGCTTTGGGGGCTGAGACCAAGGGCCCCTACAAGGGGCCCTACCTAGCATCACTTTTTTTTCCCAAGTGTGACAACTCCGCGATACTGTCCTGTCTATCTCCGCCTATGTGGAGAGGGACTGTGTGGGGTGCGGGCAAGAGGATCCCTGCTCCTATCTCCGCCTGAAGGGTATGCACATTATCGAAGTTTATTATTATTACTCTGAAACCCTGGCTGGCCTTTTATCTACGCCTTATGGGCTGTGTTTGCTTGAAAGTGCGGCCATTGGCGTCCTTGAACTTGGCGATATATATTTATTGGACAAGGTAACCCCGGCGGCGCGGGTCCCCTTCTTCGAAGTTCAGGCGTATGGGAGAAACGTAAGAAACCTCTAGTGTAGACGTTCCATTGGGTGTTGGGCAAACCAGTCTGGCCCATGTGTTACTGCGCCCTCGATAGTGAAACTGCGAGCCCCAATAGCATAACCATACGTGCTTAGTACAGCAGCAGAGTATGTATGAAGGAGACGCGCGTGGGGTGGAGCAGATCCTTTTACATTGGCTGATCCAACCAAAATAGTAACTACGATATAGTAGGGTCGGGATCGCGATTTGAGGAACGCCCCATTTCCTCACAAGTTCACTCACCTCTATCGTCAAATGGCAGGGGGCCAAAAGCAGGATGAGAGAAAGGAGTCATTCGCCACACGTTGCGATCGCGTACCCAAACAATCAGAGCCCGCCGACGTGGTAAGCTGTCAGATCTTGTTTATGTTCGTAATACAAGACGTAGCTGCTATTTAAAATCGCAACTTCGGCTGATTATCGACCAACAAGAAGGACTACCATATCGGGAATAAAATGAGATATGTGCGTAAATACCTACCTCTACCTTAGATATGTATGGATATACGTAAGGTATGCAATGTTACAAGGTCGTCGAGATTCAGGACAAGATCATGTGTCTTGTTACACTCTCGAGAGTCTCAGACTTTGTGTGTCTTACCATCGGTGTTGATGACTCTAACCCAAGTTCTTAAACAGCAGGTCCTAGACTCGGTATGTATGTATATCGTACGTCTTAAGACGTGGGGGTTTGCTCAGCCGGTTAACTCCATGGGGTTTTAATCCCTGTTTTCATGTACCCCAAAAATAATCCCCACAGAAACCTTCTCTCAAGTTCGAGTGTGGTGTGGTGTTGTATGGTGCAATACGGGGAGAGATGCCGATAATCATCCTGGGCTACCGGGTTGACACCCATCGCGCTAAGAGTGAAGGGATAGTAAGTGGTAAGGGGGGGTTGGAGGGTTTTCGGTGTGCAAAGAGCCGACTTCTCGAAGATCAATACCACCTACTGTAACCGTAGTTGGACGGGGATTCACATAAGCGCGTATATGAGTATTGTAGATCATATATCATTGTATAGGCGCCTTCATCTATGCTGTGTGTAACATATCCATATACAAGTTCAAGGTCCCTTCTCCAAAGATCACGATGCTCCTCAGCTACCTATCTGAACGTTAAGTACACTTCTGAAGCAGCACAGGCGTCCGTGCTCGAGAGACAAGAGTTTCATATCACGGCAAATGAGCAGCTTTCGGTTTGCTTTGCTTTCATCTACGGATTTGAGAGAGAGAGAGAGAGGTATCATATCTCATTCTGGCCCCTGAGCCGGCACTTTCGGGTGACCGCCCCGGATCGCCAGAACTTCGCGAGTTTGATAGTCAACCTTTATAACCTTTACAGATTAGATAGCCCTCATTCCGTTAATTGCCAGGAGCAGTAAGGTCCGACCCCATTGGTTCTCCACGTTGTGGCGTCTGCAAGAATACTTAGCAGGAGTTCGTTGGAACGAAAAGTTGTTTTTTCCCGCCGACTGGGGCGTCGGACCCGGTTGGAGCTTCCAACACAATGCGGCAGCAGCAAGCCGTAGGCCGACTGCGCGCCGTTAGTGACTTGACCTTTTTTTTTTATGTGTGAGATAGATTGGCGAGGGTAACGAGATCGCAAGCGCAAGGATCTGGACTAGTAACGACCAGTGACCCTCGCAGATCCTCCTCGATCAAGGAAATTTGGCGACCTTTTCCCCGCGACATCGCTGCTACTATTTCGAGGTCGGGGGTTTCGCTTGTCCACCCATCCAACCCGTGCAATAATGTCGTTTTGAATGACAACTGACAACCGTACTAGCGACCCGTGCCTCAGGGATGTCGGAGTAGTGCAGTGTAGGTAGGTAGACCCTATTTCGAAATCTCGATACTACATAAGCCCTTGGGGGTTGAATCAGTGGGTTGAAATGGGGGTCGAAGATCTCGACTTGTCCATTAAAGAGCTGTGGGGGGATTATGCAGCCTATCAGTGGTTCGGCACCGTCTCGAGATATTAATTATTTGATTGAATGCGCATCTAGGAGATCTCGTTTCCCAGCTCCTTCATGCCGTTGGTGCATATACGATATAGCTTCGGGGGAGGGCAGGACCAAGCCATAGGCTAGGTACCTTAGTTAAGGGGAAAAGCACAGAAACAGGTCAAAGCGTCGGCGAGAAAAATGGCTGCGCAATCTATGAGGTTCGTTCCAGGAACAGCATCGCCGCTATGATCCTTCAGGTACGATGTATAGCCTGTGAAGGATCTCACTCGGAACGAAAGAAGCGAGATTGCTCCAGTTGACACGGCGCATACCGTTCCCGTTCCTCTGCGGAGCTTAACGTGCCTACCGGAACAGCGGAACTTGTGTAGACTTCCATTGGCCCAAAACCCGCCTCGTTCTGGCGCTTTTTACCAATACCTGTCGTCGTGAAGGTCATCGTCATCCTTACGAAATGTTATAATTGGACCGGCTTGGAGAGAGGGATCACGTAAGATGAGGACGTCTTATATCTAGTGGCTATTCGTGATATCGGACTAGAAAAAAAAGCGACCCTTTACACTACCGTGTGCAGTATCCGGCGCTAGATGAAACCTTCCGAAGCTAGGTATCGCCGATGATCATGTCGCCAATCTCTTTCTTATCCACCAATTTCGCGGGTCGATAAGATTCTTGCTCTCAAGTCCAATTAGACTAGGTAAACATGGCTGAAGTTGTGCTCCTACGTGTAGATCAATCCACTACGCTGTCGTGTTAAGTGTAAATATACGCTTATCGACGCCAAGTCCATTCTAATATATCCACAATTAGTAGACGAAGGGCTAGAGCGAAGGTCCATTCCGGATCAAGAAACCATGATAACTCCATGACATCAAGATACGTAATGCGCAAGCTCGTCATAAAAAGCCAACGTGCCGATGTGAAGCAAAGTGTTCGCCCGGTAATCAAGAAACGATGCAGGTAACATCGGTTCGGAACAGGTACATGATATAATCTCTTGGGCTTCGTGGCTTGGCTGCATGGCTTGGGAATCTGGATCGGCGTGAACCATCTAATCGTGCTTCTAGCTCAGCTTCCATTCCTGTCCCGTCCCATCCTGCCGTCCGGATAGACGTACCGGTACCGGGATTTGCAAGAGGAGGGATGGGGAGAGAGGCTCGTTGTCCCTTGCTTTGTATGCCTTTGATGAGAGCGAACTTATTCCAAATGGAAAAGAATTAAGCGAACCAACTCTGTTCCGCTTCGCAATGTCAGAGGCAAGCTGAAAAAGACCCAATCCGTCGGCTTGCATCCGATCAATGCAAACCCCGAGGTATTATCTGATCTGACTCCCCCCCTACTTTGCCTCCTTACATCTGCCATCCCACCCCATCTCTGCTGCATCCACGGCGCCGGACGACACGGTACTCCGATGTGAGCGGGTCATCGTCAAGAGCAAGTAGTGGGCGGCTGCGGGCGTTACGGGGTGGGTGTATGTAAGTAATTATGCATTTAATCACTCCCCCCAAAGGTCCATACATATCTTGCTCACACACGACGACGAGCCGCAATCTATTCCCGCACGTCGGACCCGAGACGGGAGCCTACCACGAGTCTGATCTCCGCAGCGGCTGTTTCGGACTTTTAAGCAAAAACCTGAGGGGAAGCCTGTCGACGTGGTATTTGTACCTCCTGCTCCTCATCCTGTATTCCGGGTGTACTTATCGCTCGTTGCCACCGGATGTTCGTCTATATAACTTATTATTTTATTTTATACATATATTCTTTTTTCCCTCGTCCGAACGCCCTCTGCCGTGTAACGTTTGCACAACACCACACCTAACTTTGTCTGCCGTACACCGGCGTATTGTTACTACTGTTACTCTTCGTTTCGATCAGGGGGCAAGGGGAGGGGGATGGGGGAGGGGCTGGGATGTCTCTCGCTTGGGACAATAGAGCAGCAGCAGCTGTACCAGGCCTAAAAGGTATTTTTCATACGCGCTTTCTCGTTTGGTTACCCCGATGACATATGTATACGGTACTGTTTCTCTTGTGAGGTGAAAAAAAAGTATTCGAAACCGGCGAAGGTTTGATTCTGAAGATGGATACCTGGTTGTTTGGGTGGCAACTCCAGAACGAGGTTAGGTATTGCATCTCGGCAGCCGGGAATTCAGAGTAGTACGGCATGCGCGCGGCCTATGCAAATTGCATAATCCATTCGGCTCGTACCGAAAAAGAAAAGAAGAAGAAGAAAAGGAAATGTGACGCCATTAGGACGCCAATGCCGTGTTGGAGTCGAGACCCCTTTTTTGCGTGGCAGACCGAGTCTGGCCGTCACAGCGAGAAAAGTCTTTTTTCGCTCTCTCCTTCGGTACAGTTAGCCGGATAATGCTTTGCTTCCTTGGCTACCTGGAGGTATAGCGTGTGATAGCTTGGAACGCCGGTCCGGTTCAGAGGTTCGAACGGCACCGCCGAGGTTCCCCCCTCCCGTAACGTCAAATGTTTCTGGTTCAACTTGACTTTTTACCAGAACCAGGCCTGCTCCTTCTACGGCGTGTCAAACGGGTGGCGACGGCTGCAGATATCCTATCGGTCCTTGGTGGTTTCAATGTACCCTATCCAGGCGTCTGGGGAACGCCTGCCAAGGTATCATCTTCACGAGCGAGGTTGTTCGCAATCATACATACCTACATACATACCCCAGTCCCATCAAGATGCAGGGGCTTTTTGAAGTGGAGACATGAGAACAGACACTAACTAATAGGCTTCAGGATACCTAAGCGAGAAAGGCCATGCGAGAACATGAGTCCTCGGTGAGGTTCGAATAACGCAGCCCAAGGCGGGACATCGGGCCCGGAGATAGTCGACTTGATTCGAAGAAACCCATGATGCTTACAAGATGTTATTATGACCCTTCTACCGTGCGAGCAGTGATTTTCACTAAGTAGTCGATACAAGTTCAGGATGATGGCGACGACGAGGCATTTCAGCACAAGGGATTACGCATACTTTCGTCGAATTGCAGGATCAGAGGAAGAAGGGGATCAATCGTTGGGAGAAAGGGTTGTTAGTTACATTGATAGGTCGTGAAAGGGGACCGGGTAATCGCTTCACTCGAAAAATGTCTCGGATAAACGAACAGATTTCTCTATTGGCAGCTTCTAGGGCAGGGGATTCCCCCTCATCCGCCGAACTTAGGGATCCATATCGCCTTGATGTATGGGGCGCAGGTTACGAAAGACCTCGAGCAATAGCTAAGCGTATGATGTCAAGTAAACTTGAGAAATAGCATAGATTTATGAAAGAGCTTTGTGTTACGAGGTAGAGCAAGAGGTATGGTGACAACTTGATTGTTCCGCAAGGAATTCTAGGGAAGATGACTTTGGGAGCCAAAGCTATACATATAGTTAACTTGCTCGATGAGTTATTTCTATGAATACATTGCCAGTAAGTAATATATAATCAAACCAATAATATCAATACCATTTCATAATTTCAGTGAAAGTAGGCCAAAAGAGACAACCCTCTTATGTGAACTTAACCTGTAAGGGTGAAACTTATACTTTGAAAGTTCTTGTTATCTTACTCTTACTTGATATCGATGAGTTGAACCATATGAGATAAGAGATCGAAGAATCAACGCTAGTTTTTTAAGTTATACCTATGAAGATTTCATTGCACGTTAAGCGTTTTAGCTTTACATATCCATATCAGCTCATATGAACTCACTCTAATTAAGTTTATCGAGAATTTCTTCGTCAGTAGTATTGAGTGCCTAACCTAATGAGAATAAGCGCCTCGGCTCATGAACAAGGACATATCTTAGAGTGAAGCATAAAGACTATGACTTACAAATTCATAAAGTAAGTGACGTGAGAATTCACTTAAAGCATAATCAAGACGTTCAACTCAAGATAGAAGTATTGCTGAGGTAGTTAGTCCTTATGAGCAATAAAGGCATCGAAACTGCTAACACTTGTGTTGAGATGTCAACCCTGACATAGAACTAAGTTCAATAACAGGCATAATGTGATCAAGCTACATCCATTCTTACAAAAGTTTAAAAATGAATAAGCTGTGAAAGCAGGCGGCTCAGGGTTGAGGCTGTGGTCGTGTTTGTTTCTACAATGAGAGATGCTAAAGGTTGACTGTGAATAATATATCAGCTCCCTAATCTTATGGTATATTGGTTCAATAATGTACTAATTTCGGTAGTTAATGCGTTTGTCCCGGTCGCCATGACCTTTACTACTGGTAGGTAGTCAGTGGTGAAAAATGACATGACACAAGAGTTGAGTCTAAAAGCCAATAAGGGGATGAGTCTAAACTCTAAGCTATCTATTTTATAAGCAATCTATTTTACTACGAAAGACTATAGATGACAATAACCTCCTTTAGCATGAGCTTTAGTAATTTGCTTTCAAATAGAGTATGGAAATGTGAGATAACGTTGAATGAGCTAGAACTGGCGAAATGGGATCAAGAAGATGTGGAACTGGGAGTTGACCGTAAACAAGCTATTGCTATCTACAAGTAGGACTTGTCGCTTTGGCCGAATTATGATTTTCATTAACAAGTAGACTATATCCCAATTTACGGTTTAATGGTAGGTAATATGCCAACACTTGGTCAAGTGCTATATCTCTTGATGAGCATACACATCTGACACCTAGATAGGATAAAAAAAGAGGCTTCTGTTAGACTACAACAACGTAGCTTGTAGGACGATCGGGTATTAACTATGCATTAAAAGTAGTAACTATATAGGGGTATGTAGGTATGTATGTATAAAGTTATTTAGTTCATATGGTTCACTAGTATCAATACCGTATAGATGGTATCTCTAGTTAATAGGTATATGAGCTTCTCATTCCAAATTAACGAAACAAAGATCTAACATGCTATGCCTAGTTGACCATGCTCCTTCTATTGAGACTCCTGCGCTATGTTGAACTTATTCCAAGGTTTCAAAAAAAATTGTCGTCGAAGAGACGCATTGTCATTTTACGTCTCCATTGATAGGGGCGTTCCCATTTTTACCTTCGCCCTCGTCTCCTGGCTTAGGGCTTGTAATGTTTGTAGGGCTCGCAGGGTTTGTAGGGATTGCATGGATCGTGGGTCTCCCAGTGCCCTTGGGACTCCTTACCCTCTTTCCAGCACCTTTACCCACGATCTTTTCTGTCCAATTCCAGCCCGGGCTATCGGCCCTTTGCTTACCCTTGTCTTCAGACTCTCGCGCTGTCTGGGTCTTAGACCCGCCATATGTTATATCTAGCTCGATCTCGCTATCATCTCCACTGTCAGCGAATTCGCGATCACTCCAGCTCACCGAATCAACCCTTTCATATGATGGACGAGGCGGTGAATCTCTTGAACTGTAAGGTGCTGATTTCCTCTCTTGAGACATGGACGGCAGATCTGGAACAGCATCTGCGGCCTCTGTCGCTTCGCTTGCAGTATGCCTGTGAGTCATCGCGCCGTTTTTACTTTTTCGAGGCTGGGCGTCTTCTTGTGTGTAGGTCTCTGCTCCAGTCTCATCAGGTCGTTGGTCCATCGACTTAGCGCGGTCGCCAGATTGTTCAGCTTCATCTCTTGTGCGAGCGGCTGCACTGTCGCTGAAGTGTGCATCCACTAGGTGTTTAACAACAGGCCAGCCAAAGGCATTGGCAAACTTGCGACGCACAATGATATTATTGTGCGCATCTGGTTCTAGCTTGACCAAGACTTTTCGCCAACTCAAACCGCGGTGGTATGCCCGTGCAATCTTTTCCTCAACCTTCATGCTGGAACTATCGACAACCTCGTCAAGGCCTCTATTAGGATCAGTTTGCGCAGGGTCATCATAATCACGAGTTGAAAGTTCAGAGTCTGCATGTTCAACTCCGACTCTTGGCGAAGGGATACTTCCATTACCATCTTTAGAAGATGAAGCAGAGCCGCCAGTGTTTGTTCTATGCCGGAAGCTAAGTGTCTTTGTCGGGCGCTTCTTAAGTGGTGGTGGGGGAATATCAGAGGGGTGATAGACTCGATCATGGAAGATGGTCCGTGGCCGTTTTGAAGGATCAATCAAGTAATCCACCGTCGGTAATTTAGGGTTAAGAATATCGCCTGCGGACTCGAAGAATGTTGTCCTCGGAGGAGCAGATACATCACTTGATGGGTCTTCGCTAAGCTCATGACCGGAGGACACCTTCGATTTACTAGATGACGCAGAGTCTGCGGTTCCATCTATTTTTAATGTCTGACTGCGCTGGTAAATCTTGTTCTCCTTCGGAGACTGTGGGGGCGTTTTACGGGTTGCTGCCTTTTGCGAATCGCCGGATTTGAAGAAATTGAAAATCCCGGAGAATGGGAAGTCGTTGTTGGTTTGCGAGTTTTGGCTAGTCGCTCCTGTCTCAGAATGCGGTGAGGCTATATTAAGACTGCGTCTATCATCTTCTATTGTTGCATTAGTTGATGGCTGAGGTACTTCATGGGAGTCGCTTTGAGAAGACTCAGACTCGACACCAGACTGTGGCAAAGATGGTGTCTCTTCAACCGTTGGCGACCAGGGACCTCTTCGTGACGAAACGTTGGCACCCGTTAATTCCGCCCAACCGAACCCGACAACAGTTTCAACTAAGCCGGCTTCTCGCCGAGCCTTCTCTACTCGACCGAGTCCTTGCCAGTCTAGGAATAACAGGCAGCTTGTACGCAGCGGTACGATTCCATCGTTTACCACATTGGAATAGACGGTCCGGTTACGGAATTTCTTCAATGCGGTGTGCGCCGGACCAGTTGGTAGAATACGTAACAGCGGCTTCGACTCCGGTTGTGTCTCTCCTATTACCTTCTTGTGGGCGCTCTCTCCGAGGGTACCTACTAATGCGCCCCATCCGCTTCTGGCAATGGTTGGCGCCCGCCAAGTGAGACCCAGGTCTTGGCCAGTTCTCCCAACAAGACCAAAGTCGAGAGCAAATTTGACATAGAGAGGGTTTTCATTGCTAAGACCTAATAATGGAGATGCGAGGGTGATGAAGTTTATCGGTCGTATTAAGTTGAAAAACTGAGGCGAGTGCTTCTGGATGTACGCTATGGCATACACCTGGACAAGACCGCCAAGAGAGTGTCCAACAAAGCTGATACTGGTAAACTGAAACCTGCGGTCATCAGAATGATCTTGACCCTTATGTATAGTGCTGTGCTTATGCGCAGGTTTTCCAGACGCATCATCACTGCCACCGTCGCTTTTAAAGGCGTTAGCAAGACTTTCAGTCGTTGCCTTTTTCCGAGATGGCAGGAAAGGTTGGTCAGGGTAGGTCATGGAGAGCACCCAACGCGCCAAGCGCTTGCCGAGGAATTTAATGCCCCTCTCCGTCCGAGTAGCATTTCCAGAAAAGCCTCTTACTATAACTTCTTCCTCGTCATATTCATCATCGTCGGCATCAGGAACACTGCCCGTTTCTGCCTTCTCTCGTGATTTCCTGACTCTCGCATCGGCTTTGGCTTGTTTAGCAGCTGCATCAATGCTCTCTTTCATGTATAGCATATCGGCTCCAAGGTTACTATGTAGGCCATGAGTCACAACTACTAGGTGGATCTTCTTTGGAGGCTTTCTTTTTGTGTTATCATCTTCCGCTTCTGCCGGCTCGGTGACACTACCGGTTGCCTTGCTTACGCCCGATGCTTTGTATTTTCCATGCTCACTCTCGTCCCAACCGGGAAGCGGCGGCGTATTCCAAAGACTCGCTGTATCCTCCACCTTCAAGGTAATAGCTTTCGAGAAAACGCCTTTCGGCTGGGCGGGATGGTGTCCATCCTTTGCGCCTACGCTTTGCTGAAAATCGGTTACCTTTCCGGGTTGCGGGACCTGAGCTTGGCCGCCTATAACTGGTACACTACCTAGGTTTAGACTCTTTTCATCGCGCGCGAGCAGGATCTCATAGCCCACGGCTGCACTATTAGAGAATATTACTTGACTCGTAACCTCCACAATCCAACTCGCCGCTTTGGGGGCCTCGTTCTTCGCAGCTTCATATCCAAAATCACCCCTCGCAGCTCCCGTTCCGGCGCTCTCACGGATATCGTCTGGTACGATTAACTGGCATGACCATGTACCTCCGGCTTTGAGCATAGGCTCAAATTCAGGGACGCCATAACGTTGGGGATTTTCGAATTTTATATTCGGGTCGTAGTGAGCGGGACAGGCGGAGACGTCGAGAGTATAAGGGCCGTGGATAAAGGCGGCTCGTAGGGGAATAGGGGAAGTATTACGAATGCGTAAGTGTAGGACGTCGGGCGAGGGTAGTATTCGATCGTGCGACGGCGTATAAGTGACGGTGTAGCGAACGACTTCACCAATCTTGACACTGCCAACTTGGTGCAGGAGAAGCATGTTTCAGTAAGGTTCCCCCACAAGAACCAATCATCGGCCTAGAAGATACCCGGTTACGGTCGACGTTCTATGACGAAATGCAGATAAGTCGTTGGACAGAACATGAGAAGACGAGGCTCTAGATGGCAGAACAGGTAGAACTGGTAGAACTGGTAGAACTGGTAGAACTGGGAGGATCGACAGGGTACATCGGACAGCGACGTATCAGCATATTACAGGTGCGTAGGGGGGAAAAGAGCGGATATAAAAAATTTAAAAGGATAATTAGAGGGACTGCTGAGTTGTTTTAGTTTTAGTGGGAGTTAGCGATGATCGTATGTCAGGTATGGCATCGTGAACGCATTGATTAAAAAAAAAAAAAAAGGTCAGGGTCTAGGAAAGAAGCACGAAAGAAGCACGCGGACAGAGTCGAACAAAGATCCACGGATCCGCAGGGTCGGGCAGCTGTTTCTACTGGTAACAACGTGCAGCGCTAGCTAATGCAGTGCCGACGTCACCGACAACTTAGGTTTTTGCACTGATTGCACTAAAATGGCGCCGCCCGGGGCCGCCACACTTTTAAGCTGTGTCCGATAAACCACTAAAACTTTTATTTTGGGTGACCTCAGACCAGATTTCCCCCTTTTCTCCGTTGTACTTGTACCCCTTTTAGCGGCTTAGGTACCTAGTCACACCAATTTCTTGTGTTATAGGTAACCTTCTTGCGATAAGTACCTAATCTATTGTATTGTACCTTATTTATTTGCTTCAGCAATATAAGGTTACCTAATGTACAATACATTCACTGCCTTGGATTATCTATAAGACTATCAATATTCTAATAATCAAATCACTTATAGAAAAGTGTTCCAATAAAAAAAAAATAGTATAAGGAAATAGAAAAAAAAAAAAAAAAAAAAAAAAAAAAAAAAAAAAAAAGTAAAAATAAAAAAAAAAAAAAAAAAAAAAAAAAAAAAAAAAAAAAAGGAAACTTCACCGCTATCATCTCTTCTACCAATCTCGCCCCAATCACCTCGATCACCTCGATACCCACAGCGCCGCCCATCATATGACGAAAACGAGGCTTCGTCAGACCTTATATCTGAGCTTAGCAGTCTTCCCGATGCTCCATCGCCTAGTCTTACCCACGGAAGTCAGAACGCCTACCTGAACAATCAATGGAGACAGTGAATGTGCAGTGAAGGTGCAGTGATGAAGAAGATGGGGAAAGCAGCGACGAAGAAGATCTATCAGAAGATCTTCTCCGGAGAGCAGGCTGGGTTGCTACTGATACCCAAAAGTTTTGGCGATCATGACGGCAGCGTGGATTTAACCTCAATCGGTTTTTTTGGCAGGCAGGCTGGTAGGCAAGACGTCAGGTGATAGGATATCGCGGTCGAGGGCACGACAGTTTGCTCAAATTCTTAAAAAGGCGCGATATCAGGCAACGATTACGCGATCTCGGTATCAACTTAGTAGTTGAGGGCGAGAGTAACGAGGGTATTGCAGGTTTTAAACCCGAGGACCTTCGCGAGGAGCTCTCCGCTTTGGTTACCGAGTCTGCTATAGACAAGTTTGACTCGGCAGCTTTTATGGCAGCGGATAAAGAGCCTCCTAAAATGAAGGACATGAGCAACACAGCGATCAACAGTGCCCCCAGATCAGCTTGGCCTGATATACTCACGATGGCGCCCAAGCTCAGCGCCCTTCTTATGGAAATGCTAGCGAACTAACGAGCTAGACAAGAATTATATGGACCGACCAAAAAAGATGCTCCTTTTCAGCACCAAGCTAGGGCATACTTGATGGTCGTTTTAACTTTAGGCGCGTAAGCGCCTAAAACCAGTACTTTCTTACTCGTAAATATTGAGCTATATCTTCATAGCAGCGGCGTTACACAGCGGTGATAGACACACTTACTCAATCCGGGATGTGTCCAGGATATAAGATAAGAGCATTGTGAGAGAACTAGACAAGATGGCTACTCAAGTCCAAGGATATACTGATGCACCAGCTGTCGCTGCCACTATGCCAAATTCATAGCCCGTGGTGTTCATTACATGTAAAGTAACTCTCGGTTATGGGCTTATGTTGACCGCACTCCCTACACGAACTTTTCCATGAGCTGGAAGGTCATCCTTGCGATTTAGCGAACCTGGTATCTCTATCGCTAAGCCAAAGCACCTTGGGAGGTAAGTATTTTATCAATGGTGCAACTAGGAACAACTACATGAATTAAGCAACCAGTATCCTTTCGCAGATAACTCAACTTCACTTTAAAACTGACTACTATCTTAATAAGCGCTTAGTTGAATTCCTATGCCAACTGTTTGCTAAACACAATATACTGCAGTTTGTATTCAATTGGCTATATCAAACTAGCATTAGACACAGATACGTTGAAGACTCATTAGCTTCTAAAAATAAGTCACGGATAAGATGCTATCTCCAAGACATACTCAATAATCATACCCCACTCATGAAGTACAATTCGTTAGATACATATTGCATAGTATATGAGAGGTAAGGTACCTATGTGGTTGTGAAGGAATTAAGAACACATGTGTGTATGTCGGAAGTCTCCTAGCTGGACTAAAGAAAGAATGTAAAAAACCAACGTCTTCAATTAGCTTCTCTAGAGAAAAGCTTGAGGGATGCAGATTACTTTTTGTCGAAGAGCTAATAACCATACCTCATTATTCAGGCATGGCCTTAATTCAATAGTCTTTTTAGTTGTAAAAGATCCAGAGATTTGAGCAACCTGCCATTGAATAACTCGTAGAATGCTTGATTGGAGTTGTTATACACTAAATAATAAGCATAAAAAAATTCAACGGCACAGCAGTGTTGCCGTATCTCATTTGGGCTTAGTATCGGTCGGTTAGTCTCATTGTAATTGTCCATACGGCCGGCACCGACGGGCGACGGAACTCCCGGTTCTTATATCTGCTTTTCCGTTCAGTTACTCGAGCAGGATGGGACTTCCTTATTGATCAATCGATCGCAATTATTCTGAAAAATAACCAAATAAATGGTTCACTTGAACCGGAGAATGACAACTTCAGGTTGCCAGGCTGGTATGGTGTCGATAGACTACCCTAAGTTAGGCCTACATATGCAAGCTGCCAAAGCTGAAGTACCCGGTTACGCTAGGGTCGGGAGCAACACCACTTATTACCTACGACGAAATGGGGGTTTTGGGGGGCATGTATAAGTCCCCAGCATATTTTCGGTAAAGATTCACGAGATGAGCCGTTAGGCTTGAGGCTGCACAGGGCTGGTTGGTCGAACCAGCTTTACATACTATGTATATCGTTGGAAGTCTGGAAACCTGCTGTTGTTGTACAGCAGCATTCTTTCTGCTGCCTGATGTAGTAGTACTGACCGGCCAAATAGGCAATGCGGTGTCAGATACGTATCCAACTCAGTAACACCTGCGCGGGAATCGAGGCAGGCTGCACAAGCAAGAACGCCCTGAATCCACCTAGATCATACTTCAGGAACCATGGTAATCATTAATATGTATGCTAGCTACCCGGAGGTATATCAGGGGCGAGTACATAGCGAACAGCGAACAGCGAGCTGTGATCTATCGCAGGATACGTTTTTTTGTTGTGTAACTCAACACCTGCTTGCCTGCCTGATAACTGATCATCCAACCACCCCTTTTCGTTGCATTGGGAGGATGGTCTTTTGGATTATTGGAATAGGTGACGACGATCAGGAGGGAGCTAACGCACTCGTGACGAAGGATTGTCTGTTTTTAATGGTATTTACTCCGAGTCACTTGATGGGAGTCGCCTGTCATAGGCGATGTCCCTCTTCTAAACCCGTGTGCGACGGGAGAGGTCAGAGCTCTTACATACCGGGTACCTACCTACCTGTATTACTTATTTTTTTTTTTTTTTTTTTTTTTTCTTCCTCAACGTGATGAACGGGCTGGAACTGACATGTGTGTGAGGGGCATCTGGCATGAGGGGGACCATTTAGGAGCCAGGTTTTTAGTCGCGCTTGTGCCGCCAGAATCACTGTCCAACCAACGGGAAGTCGTTTTCCAGGGGTTCCCGGCCACTTAGATCCACTCAAACAACCATTCGGGCCATTCCCCAAGGACCCCCAGGTGAAGATCACAGGTGAGGGTTAAAACAGAGGGGCAGGGAGAATAGCCAGCGAAGGCGGAGGCAGTGGGAGACAAGTAATAGGTTATGTTAGGTATGTTAGGTAGTAATAGAATTGTATTCTTACCTAACGTTAGGTTAGGTAGGTGTCGTATAGATCCAGTATCGTACAATACAATACGATACAGTACAGTATCAGCATCAGTATCAGTAGTAGGCATGTATCATGTTCGGGTAAAGAACCAATATTTTGCCCTGACCACCTGTTCTCCCTGTCTCACCTCCACAGGATTTTTTTTTTCATACCTTACCTTACCTCTCATATCTCTTTCCCCACGAGAGCGTGGTCTAGTTATCGTGTGGGATCCCGTAGGTGATTAAAATCGCAATTAGCTGCGATCACACATCATTGTCCTACGATTTTGACGTCTATTGGGGATGTTTTCGCCCGATACTGCAATCGTACAGCCCAATCAGCACTGAATTGAGTGCATGCAGCTAGCCATTCAGGAGTAACCAGCTGTCCATTTCCCACGATACCGGCAGGATTACTCAACCCACTAAAAGCAGTAGAGCAAAAGACCGTCTTCGCTACGAATCCGTAGGTACGGGGCTGGCACAACGGACAAATGGCACAATCACAGCATGTTGCGGCCAAGCAGCGGTCCAGGCGTCGGCACCAGACACGCAGTCCCTCCCCATCTCGCCACCATGATTGGGACTCACGGCATAATCCCAATCCCCATTCGCTGCCTTACCGACCCGGAGGACCTGAAATACACAGGTTTGCCGGTAGAAATTTAAAAATTTATTCTCAGCCAAGTGCACCGCAGTCCGAAGACGACGACGACGATTTAAGCGACCCAACCCCTCATCCACCAATGCCTCCTCCACAACCAAACAAGAAACTGAATCGTCCCCGGTCAGCCACCGTCGGATCTCGGAACGGGAAAGGTCGGGCGGTATATCTCGAAATCGAAGATGGCGATGACGACGATGAGCAGGCGAAGATGATTTCGAGACTCAGGTCTAGATCTAGACCCAGGACGCAATCGAGGACTAGGGCTAGGAGCATGACCAGGAGCGTGACCAGCAGTAGCGGAGATGATGAGACCTATGAACTATCGACGCCGCCGAGATCCACCCCCTTGTATCGATCCAGGCCTACCTCGAGGCTCCCATCACCGTCTTCCTCGAGAAGTTCGAGTGTTGACACTGAGTCATCGGATTCCACCGATGATGAGAGGCTTCAGCGCCGAGCCCGCAAAAGACCAGTTCAGGTCCCATTAACCCCGCCTGCGCCCCCGGCCGATCGGGTACCCCGACGACGACAGCGATCAAGCCATCGAGAAAGGCCCGCGCCCGCGCCCGTGCCTACCTACGAGGAAGATAGTGATGAAGAACCCGTATACGAGACTGCTCTTCGTCGTTTACGGGACAGGTCCAAATCCGTGCCGCGGTCGGGACACGTAGAGTCACGAAGCACGTCCCGAATTCGCGCTCGTCACCGAGATTTTTACGATGAACCAGAAGCTAGTTCATCAAGACGGTAAGCATTTTATTTAAAAAATATTTAATCAGATGTTTTAAGTCTATGTCAAAGTCGGATAATACTAACCTAACCATCTTATCAGACCTCATCGGAGGAGGTATTATGAATCTGATGTGGGATATCCTGCGAAGCCTTCGCTTCCACGGGCGCATACCGCTCCCAGCTCACATGTGGCATCTCAGAGTATGAGTTCCTCCTCAATGTCTCCTCCTCCAGCTTTTCTGAATAGATTCGTGGGTCCAGGACTCCAGTCGCCTCCCGAAAAACACTCCAAAATGTAAGTTCGCAAAACAATAGAAACCTTAGCGGCTCACCCCGCCGGTAAATGACGCAAATCTAGTTTGTTAACTTTTATGTTTTTTTTTACGTAGGGTGGAGTGTATCGTATGCCTCGACGACCTACCGTCTTCGAAGACGGCTAAGTTGAAGTGCGGGCATCGGATGTGCAAGTCGTGCCTCAAGCGCAGCTTCAAGCTCTCGGTTAAAGACCCGGCGCAGATGCCGCCGAGGTGCTGTACGTCGGACTGCATCCCGCTCAAGCACGTCGAGAACCTGTTCGACGTCGATTTCAAGAGGACCTGGAACCGCAAGTTCCATGAGTTTTCCACCCGGAACCGCGTGTACTGCCCGGGTAAGAGGTGCGGCCGCTGGATCAGACCGGACCAGATCCGGCTGCACCGCAACGGCCGCAAGGTGGGCAGGTGCGGTAGCTGTCAAACCCGTGTATGCTGCGAGTGCAACAACAAATGGCACGGCTCTAGCCCCTGTTCCGCTGATGAAGAGACAAACCAGATTTTGCAGCAAGCCAAGGAAGAGGGATGGCAGCGCTGCTACAACTGCAGAAATATGGTAGAGTTGAAAGAAGGCTGTAATCACATGACTTGGTAAGACATTGTTTCCTATTTATTCTATAACTAGGACTTTGTGCATTTCTAACTAGAAGGCTTAGTCGTTGCGGTGCCGAGTTCTGTATGATTTGTGGGATGAAGTGGAAGACTTGCGAATGTCCCTGGTTCAACTATGAAGGTGCCGACGCCGAAGCCCTCGACCACATGCAGATCCCGGAACCGATGATAGATCGCGAGAGATTGGGTCTCAGGAGTGCTCCTCCTGCGCAGGGCTTCGATAGTAGACGCTCGCCTGCTAATAGTCTACGAGCTCGAACAAGCCCTTACAACGAGGAACTTCTCCGTAGACGTCTTCAGGAACAGCAGGACGAAGAATTGGCGCGGAGACTGCAGTTCGAGGACAGCGAGGATGAATATATGGATCCTGCAGACGATGTTATGGGCGTCGGTAACGCTGCCAACACGGCGACGCCCTTTAACATGAATCAACCCTATAGACGTCGCGCGCAGACTGTTGTCGCACCACCAGCGCCCGCACCGCCGCCGGTAGGACCATTTGAAAGGACGGCAGGTTCAGTGGCAGACTATGTCACCGGAGTAAACAGGGCACGAGGCTTTCGTGCCAGCTCGATGGAGCGACGTCTCGCCGACCGATTCGAGCAGCGTCAAACCCCTGCCCCGACTCACCAACCTTTCGGACAGTCCATACCGCCTCCCCCGGCTCCTCCCCGAGCGATGGGTCCGCCGCCACTACCGACCCAAGGCCCTTTACCCACGCCTCCTATGATGCGCAGGCACACCGTAGACGACGAAGAATTATACGAGATCCCGAGGGCCAGCCGAATGTCCGAGCGGATGCTCCCCAGACGAGCCTCCACGCGCGGCTATATGGACGACTCGGCCCTCTACGAGTCCGGGCCCCGAGTCCGACACCGGCAGCGCGCCGCATCAACATCGCCTAAAGATTCCGTTCTCGCTGGCCTCACGGGCCCTGGACGCGGCATGCACCGCGTTTACGAATGGGTTGAGCACGTCGAGGACCCCCACACACTCGTTGCGTAGATTCGATGATTACGATGATGATGTTAGGCAGATGGGTTATTTTTTGGTTTTATTAAGAGGAAACGTTTTTCTTTTTCTTTTCCTTCCCGTATTTCGGGGCTCATGTGTTGACGATAGTTCATGAAAGACGCATAACACATAACATGACATGACATGACATGACATGGTTTTGCTAGGATTTTCTACGGATCTCCTTTTTCATTTTTTATGGCAAAGTTGTATCACCATCTACATCAATACGTTTGTGCAGCGGCACATTTTGCACGAGTTATTCTATTGGAGTAGGCTCTGCATTAATATCATCATCGCACTTGGGCATGGCTTTCTTTTGTCCTCTCTTAAAGTCCCAGGACGCTCTGTAACTTGAACTTGAACTTTCGGTCGGGTCTAGGATTCATTTCACCAAACCAGCAAATTAAACCAAATCGGGAGTTGCGGAAACGAACAGTATCGTATCATCCATCGCTATGATTGTTTTCGAGGGGATTTCACAGATATTTGTTTATAGGGAGAAACAGAACTATCGCTTTTTTTCTCTTTTCTCCTTCCTCTTCTAACAGACATAGAAAATTACAGAAAAAAAAATAAATTGACGATTCTCCCATGTAACTCGCTCTTTAAAAATGGCATCCTTTCCTGATACAAGTTACATGGCAGGCTTAAAAACAACTACTACAACGAACTCCTGGATATTAGAGGATATCTACCATGGGATTCCGGAACTAAAAACAAAAAACCCTCGCCCGCAGAAATAAGCTGACAACCTCCCCTAGATGCTTTGCATTCTTCTCCATCATACAATTAATCTTTAGTATCGGGCAAGGTGCTCCCCTTTCATATCCACAATGGGAGGCCTTGATGTTTCCGTCAGATGATACAGCGGCGGGTCTATCGGCGCGTCCATCGGCATAGGAGTCTGGCCCATCTGGTACGCGCTCGCTTCGGGCTGCGGCTCGGAAGACTGGAGGGCCGCTACCGCCGCGTACGCGGGAGGCTTGTCGCTCGACCCGTGGGCCGGCAGCGGCAGTGGTGATAAGGGGGATGCGGTGGTGGTGGATGTGCCAGTCGGCGAGTAGGTAAGGGCCGGAGTGGGTAGAGCCAGGCCGGATATGGACGAATTTGTTGCCGATGGGGACGGCACATTGCCCGGATAAGGCGTAGGTTGGAATCGGACGTTCTGCTGCGACAGGTTCTGGCTGCCGGGCATGGATAGGACCGCCGGAGTGGGCTGATGCGTGCCCGCAGCAGAGAATTCAAAGCCGCTTTCGAGTTCGTCCATCTTCCTGCGCTGCGCTAGGATCCGCGCCCTCCTTCTCGGTCGGATGCGGAAGAAATACCATATGGTTAGAAGGAATAGAAGCGCAAGGAAACAGCCTATTACAATTCCTGCTATAACCCCGCTACCGTGGTCCTTCTCGTTGTTGTCGTCGCCGTCATCTTTCTTATGACGGTCATTTGCTTCTTCTTCGGCCTCTTCTTGTTGATGTTCGATGTAATCTCTGCAATCCTTGACGTTATACTCCTTACGGGTGGGATCACATGGTGGTGGACCCCCGGGTACGAACACATCGTCATCCGAAGAGAACCTTGCCTCTACCAGCTGGGAGGCTTCGACGATTTTTCTAGATTTAAGCGTTAACCCGCTCTCGTCGGATCGTCTCGGTTGTGCTGTGTTTTCTGCAGTAGCAGTGGCCGCGACGGCCAGTAACAGATAATGAAACCGCATAGCGAGTGATCGAGGACCTCGAGCCCAGAATTAACCACAAAAGTATATGAAGACTAGAACGAGACTTTGATTCATAAAGTCTAAACACTAACCTATTCCAAACGAATGAGGATTGAGAAAGAGAGTAAATGGCTAACTAAGATAGCTAGATGGGAAGGAAGATACTATGGTTAGGTAGCGGTCTTAGCTTGGGACATCCGGACTTTGGCCAAGGTCGTGTGTTTTTTGTTCCAGCCACCAAACGCCTAGGAAACCGCAAAGCTCGTGGTAACTTCACGGGATTGACTTCATGCTTAGCTCAACCCATGACAGGATCGATAAGGCGTACATGTAACCAATTACGAGGAAACAAAAACGCTGCACTGCCCCGATGGAGGATGCTCGAATCAGCTTGTTCTACTGACACGTCTTACACGGGGCTCCACTTGAGAAATCGAGAATACCTCTGTATGTACATAGTAGCCCGCAGTCCCGAAAGGATGGGGACAACAGTTGGTGCGGGCGTCTGCTTACGGTCTTTTGGTGGTCTTGTCAATGTCAATGAATTTTCCTATGGCCCTATTGCCTCTTTCCGGACGTGGGGCGGCGAAGCCCGGGATTAAGGCCGAGACTCGCACTGAGTTATTGGGCTTACTGGGGAACCGAGACCCTTACTATGTACAGCACGTCATTAACAAGTTGTTAGCTATATAAATTAGTCTTCCAAAGTCTCGTTCTCAGTTTTTGTCAATATCAGGCCAAGTATGTTTACTATTCAAGCGAAACCCCTTCTCTTTCGGGTCTCGCCCCTCTGGTGAATTTACCTACACATGGCTCGTAGAGGTAGGCGAACGGCACTCCCTTACCAACTTTAGAGCTGGACGCGTTCGCACGGTGGCTGAGACCTCGCACCGCAGCATCCGTGAGAAAAGGAATATTCTTCTTATTATCTAATCCGTCGGTACCTAGTCCATAACCGTTCTACATAGTACGGTTTAGAACGCCGAGACGAGTCTCTTCCCTTACGCTAATGGAGGGAGGGTATGATCCTTTTTAGGGCAGCCAGGGTACCTCCATAACAAGATATGCTCATAACATTTTAGATTGGTCTCTTTCTTAGCTTCGTAGATCATTCCCTCTTGACGTCGACCATCTGGCTTCCTCTAGGACCAATGGCCCCCACGTCCAAGTGGAAGCCAAGAATGACTAACGGATTTTACTTGCATAGTATCTTATGGATTCTATGCGGGAAGATACAGAAAGACGTTTGTCAAAGGCTTTTTTTTTCTTCTCCTTGTTTTTATGGCGCTCGTCCGCTTTGGAAACTCCGGCTACGAGATTTTACTGGGCGCCAAGCACCGAATCAGTGCTTCGGTCAACTGTGCAACAAGTGCTGACGGCGCAGCTAAAGTTGATAGCGCGCGTTAGGCATAAGTGGTAGGCCAGTAGGCCCATTAGGCACAGTGATAGACAATGCATCAACGGTAAGCAATCGGCCCCGATTGAGACCGCCTCTTTACATCAACAGTTTGGACACTACCTACGAGGTGTTGTCATGCCTCTTGTTTTCCCATTGTTTTATTGATTGAAACGAAAGGCTGGCCTGACACTAGACCCCAAGGTGGTACCAAGCCCCTCGATGACAGCTGAGGAAGTATGTAGCGATATCTACATCAAATGAGACTAGGGATACAAACTGGCCGCCTTTAAAACATCATCCGGGATTTACCACCAGGAGAGCTCAACAAACTCAAATATTACAACCCAAATAGGCGATCGCGACTACATCCCAAGATCTGGAAAGGGGTCGATAAGGCTGTATGTGATTAAATATCATCGTAGGTGAGATGCCGGTAGTTCCAGGGCCTGCATATGAGCGAAGATCGCTGCAGCATCCGATATTGAGGCAAGATACATTGTGATTGGCTCCTCGGCGAGGTAATGACTGTAGGGCCATATTTTCCAATTTATACTTATTTTTCTCGCGTGCCGTCTTCATTTGGACATGGATATACGTATATGCGCCAGAAATATATCACTTATGGATTACCGCCATAGTGGCACTATATTGGGATTGATATCAGCTGTACCCCTGAGATGAGACAATTGCTGTCAAGAGAACCACTCCTATTCTACCCCCAGCAGTATCTCTATTCGGAGTATCCTTCGAGCATATACCTATACCAGTGGCTTGTCTCCTTGAACATCGCCAGCCCCTTATTGGGTAGCAGTAGGGACTGAACATAAGAGGTAATCCATGTGGCGTGCAGCTGACATATAGGACGTCCACCCTTGGTGTAAGAGGTTCAATCTGGGATGAACATGTTCCTCATAGTTAAAGCAAAGACGTTCTTCGTAAATATCTCACCCACTCACCACGTGTTTCAAGAAAACGTCCTTTGTAAAGCAATAGACCGATATATGATGCTTCGTCAACACGGGCCAGATGTTTACTTATGACGAGTAGCAATGCCCCCTTGAGTGGCTCAATAAGTCGTAGCATTCATCTACATCGGTGTCGCTTATGATGAAGGAGGTCTAGACTCTGGACTGTGTTCGTATGCTAGGGTCACATGCACCTATCCAGTTGAAATAGATCCTTTTAGTTGTTCATTGGCTAATTGAGCGATGACATATGTCATTAGGTACCCCTATCTTGGTTGACCATTAAGGATTAGAACGAAGGCTCCCCCCTTTTCATAATAACTAGGTTGGCCACCATTATATAGCCACATATATGCTCCTCTAACGACGTCACTGCTTATCTTTATCTTTACGACGTTCTTATAAGATCTAACGTCTGCCTAAGGTATATATTGACAGGAACTCCAAAAGACCCTATTTTCCATGAATTAGATACCTAACGTACGTAAACTAGACGAGGTCAATGAGAGGTGGTTGACCATTCTATGTCTGATACTCGTTGTTTCTGAAGTTTGAAACTCGCCTAGACGGCACTTTACCAAACCTCTTGTTCTGGCAGTCTTCAATACTAAGTAAAGCTTTACAAGTCAACTTGACACATTTGTAATTGATCAAGAATACAATCCTACTACACTCGGCGCAAACGGCGCAAGCCTAAGTCAAACCACATAAGTACACTTCTCAAAAACCTCAGCGTAACCCACTCATATTCAACTAGCTTTCTATATACCATCCTCTACAACTGTAAGGAGACAATAAATGACAGCCCCTTGGTGATATTTGATGCTATCGAATTGACAAGAGCAGCAGTACTTAACATGAAATGAAATCGGTTGTGAATATTAACCCCCTCCTGTTCTTTTCTTCCTTATCCTGTCACATCTCTTAACCCCATAAAATGCATCCTTGGCAACCTCCGTCAGTTATAGCAATTCCAAGCAATAGAGTAACTGAGGCCTTGCGGTGTTTCCGCTCTTAGACGACAACAGCGCTTATTTCTTCAAGGTAGTAGTCAGCACCATGTACATACTAGAGAATCACTTCCGATACACTCACCAGTCTGCTTGATGATGGCCTGGATCTGAGGAGCAAGGGCGTTGTCGATCAGAGAAGTGATATCAAAACCGCCGATGCCGCCGATGAGGCCGAGGTCGAACACATTCAGCTGGAGGGAGCCGAGGTCGAAGTTCCCAAAGATGCCAAGGCTGCCGAGCTGGGACAGGAGGGCGATCTGCTGCAGCTGGAGGAGCGCGTTGATGTCGAAGGCGTCGTTCAGGAAGAGGTTCTGGAAGCCGCCGATGTTCAGGTTGTTGAAGGCGGACAGCTGGGCGAAGGCTTGCAGGTCGAACTGGTTGATGGCAAGCAGGTATTGGAGATCCTGGTTGGCGAAGCCGAAATTGTTGAAGGCTCCGAGGTTGACTACGGCTCGCTTCTCGGGAGTAGTGGTAGTGGGAGCTGCGGCGGCGATGGCGGCGAAAGCGCTAGCAAGGAGAGTGGCGGCCTTCATGTTGGGTAGTTATGGTGTGTGGGAAGATTAAAATATTAAATAATATGAGCACAGCTGTAAGAACCAGTTAGTATTATCGTCAGTAGTAAGGTTTAGTCATAGACAGTTGCTGTTATTCGACTTACCTCGAAAGTTCTAATGAGTGTATGTAAAGAATGAAGCGAACAACGAGCACAGCTATTCGAATGTTAGTTGAGACTATTCGACTAGTGAAGAGGGGAAAGCTCCTGGCGTACCTCTGAAGGAATGAATGAGAGGATGGGTTGAAAGGCCTGAAGATATCTTTAGATTGGTGGGTAGGATGGCTAGGAGAAAGAAGCTGATCTAGCTGATATCCATACCAAATTATATATGAGGTGGCATGCTATGTTGATCGGATAACATGAGGCCTAGAAACAACGCCAAGGTTCTGAGGGGACAATGGCAATTCGGAACATCGTCGAAGGGGAGTTCCGGTTCGTGTCAGGATGTAGACAGGATTGGGCGGATGTGCAAGCAGTAAAACACGCCAGGTCGATGGAGCATATCCGGAATAGAGATTCTCAAAAGCTCATAGGTATGTCTTGGCAGAAATAGTTCTGGGGATGCTGCAGTGACAATATCTTCGCATAGACAAAAACCTCAATAGGAAAAAACCCCTGATCGATATTACGTGATGGAGCCTAAGGGGGGAGATAAAGGACCGTTACAGTTCACTCATGCTAGTCTATGCCATTTAACTTAGCAGGTGTAAGTGCCATCGAGCATTCCGGGAAGGGTTTTCGCCGGATCCCAAGGCGTCGATCAAATGTGTATCTGGACAGGGTGGCAGTCTAAATAGCCTCAGCTGGAACAAGATCTGACTACGTCAATCGCATATCATGTACTATATCTTGAGATATACCTTAGTTATCGCAGGATTTCCCCGCATGCGCTAGTGTCTCTTTGACGCCGTTACATTCAACAGGAGTTAGTTAACAACTTGCTTGATCGTCATCAAGGATTGACGATATCGTTTTCTGCAGGCATTGCTGATAAGAAGATGCTGCATCATAAACTGTCAACAATTCAGATTAACATTATAGTATAGGAAGGAGTCTGGTTTTAATTACATATTCTTGTTCTACTTGGGTTTGGCATATTATGAAGACTTGACGCGGATAAGTTGAAGTTGTAAGACTACATCTTGAAAGCAATATCGAGTTCTTGGCAAGTCTTTAACCAACGACAGGGATGCAACGCAGGGTTCATCTTCATGGCAACAAGCCGACAGCATAGAGCTGGGTTCGGGTTTTCGAAGGCATCTCTATCGGAATCTGCTATTCAGTCTTCCGGATAGTGTACTGGAGAATTATATACGATGCCATCATGGTTAGAGCTATTTTGACATCAACCAATCATAGAGTGATGCTACTCGTTTTGATACCGTTCAACCCCAGATTAACAGGGATCTTTGTCACTTCCGAGAGATCTCTCGGCACGGCATTAGGGGCTGGGGTATCCCCAGCTCCTGTTCCTGGATATCGGATGTGTTACAGATGCAACACCCATGGAACTAAGGCGTAGCCATATACCACACATGCTTACCATGGACAGATAGGCCCAAGTTACGAGCACGCCGTAACTCGATCTATCCGAACTTAGTGCAGAACATATAGCGGGAACTACTATAATGTGCATCGCATTGACACCTTTGGCTCTATGTCCATATCAAACAGGGCGCGATGAGACGTATTTTTTCTTCCATGCTTATAATCATCGTCGCGTTGATATCGTATTCTATTCGGATCACCTGAGCAAATCTTCGAAGGCTATTAAAGTTATGTGCTTGATGAGTGAAAATATTGGAAAGTATATTGCAACTATATTCCTTAATTAATGTTTCCCTATAACCGAACTACTTATTCCGATTGACAAGTGTCATAGTATAAGTGAAGACTCTAAACACCAGAACTACCTAAGTAGGTACCTAGCAAACTCATGATTCCGTATCTAAGCTAGGAGAAATGTTAGGGAAGATACGGTTGGCCCCTGGCCTTCGAAGGATCAAATCTGTGCTCCAGCAGTATACCCTCTTAATCCCTTAGACCTTGTTTTGGCACGCCTTTCTAGCCACAATAGTGCGCTTCTTCCCACGGGCAGCTTGCTTAACAGATGCATTGACAGTTCGCTTGATAATTTCTAAACACCATTAGTAAACTCCATCTGTAAGGTAGCCTTTATCGGAAGAAGCTTACTGAGGTTGAAGTTCTTAAGGAGGAGTTCTTGGCGAAGGAGCTGTTCGATGGAGTTTGAGTTGACAAGTCCAAGTTGCTGAAGTTGGGCAAGTTGTTGGAGTTGAAGAAGGAGCTGGATCTGGTTCCCGACACCTATACCACCGATGCTGCCGAGGTCGAAGTTGCAGACGCCTAGCAAGAGCATGAGTTCCCCGATGTTCTGCTGAAGATTATCCTTGATATTTCCATTGTCAAGGTTGTCGTCGTCAAGGTTGTCGTCGTCAAGGTTGTCGTCGTCAAGGTTGTCGTCGTCAAGGTTGTTGTTATCGTCAAGGTTGTCGTCGTCATTATTATTATCGTCATTGTTGTTATCGTCGAGATTTTCATCATTGTTCTGGTCTTCGTTTTCGTTAGCATTATCATCCTGGTTATTATTTTCCTCGTCGGCATCGTTCTGGCCATCGGCATTCTCTTCCTCATTTGCATTGTCATCATCCTCGTCCTTATTTTCTTCCGCATCCTGGCCAGCATCATCCTTGTTGTCTTCGTTCTGGTCAGGATTCACGGCTCCGGCGTCGTTCCCACCGGCAGTTCCATTGTTAGCCAGCTCCTGACTCGATATGGCAACCGAGCGTCTATGAGCAGCGAGTCCGTCAACGGCAAGAATGCTAGGCAAGTAGGCAATCAATGCCAATACGGTAAAAAGGGGTCCAGCCGTAAGCTTCATCTTGTCACTTAGGTATTATATAAAGTTGGTATTCCAAGATGTGCACCGCTGTAACTTTCATGTTAGTTGATTCCATAGGCGTATCATTTGGGTCGAAGAGCATACTTTCAAACGGGCTTGAGGAGACAAGTGGAATAGAAAGAGCGCAGCTAGTACTTGTTAGTCATGGATGAAAGGGACCATGGTTTGTAAGAATTATACCTCTAAATTAAACGACGTAGCGGCTACTGATTTGCTTTCACGATAGCATATCAAGGGTTCTTTGGGATTGGGGCGTATCCTGATTATATCTTTACTCTCAAGTGCTAATGCCTCTCATTCCCGTGACTCTTTGCCTCTTATAGATATGATACCTACGGTTCATGCACACTTTACTCGAACGTCATAGTCGAAACTCTCCTTAGCTTGGCGATGAGCATTCTATTATCACAAATTAACACTAGATGATCCTTAACCAAGCAAGAGCAGGAGAATCATCTTGATCCTAAGACAAGAACATCGTGCCCCCTGATCTACTCGGAAGGCATATTGTCAGTACTATTCCAGACCATACCACATGCGCGCGCAGAGTCGCAGACTTCGGACGATGATATCCGGAGTAGATCCTTAGGGACGAGCTAATCTTGCAAGACGTCTTGGGGATCGTTTCATATTTTACCGGAAGAATGGTAGACACTTAGCATTGGATGACCTTTAAATTTAATTCAATGATTGATAGACTATTCCCATGCCAAGAATCATCCCTAGATACGTATTCTGACACTGAAAACCGCATGATCGACATCCCGAACCTCTATCCAATAGCTTATCTGCAGGAATCATGCTTGGACAAGAACATTGAACTTTCTTCGGGCTCAATTGTCTATTTGGATTATGTCTAGAAATAGGCAGAGCTGCTTGCATACATTAAGCTTACCTTCTATACCATTCCAGCGTCATCTGCCTTTCCACCCGCGAATTGCGTGAAAGAGAAAGGCAAATATCAGAGAGTTTATGAAAGGGCGAAATTAGGCCAAAGTATGATTCTAGTAATTACGTGAATGGCCATATGATGGAAGGCTAAGGTTGCCATGCGGAGATCACCTTTGACGACGACGTGAAATGGTTCGCGCGATTTTGGTTTACCGTTATCATATCCCCATTACTAGAGATCCATGATCATGTCCTTTGGAGTGAGGCGGGCTACGATGAGCTTTTACCAAACTACACACGTATCCCCTCCCCCAAAGTTTTCAACCGGACAAGAGAGCCTGACCCAGGTAAGCCCTCAGGCTGGCAAGGGCAACTCCGTCGTAGAAAGGGTCAGGCAGCAACTAGCTGATATGTTTCTCAGGATTGAGAAGCATCCGTTTGATATGATGTGGTCAACCATCGCAGCCAATAATCCAACCGAGTACGAGATACGGGGAATCGCTCATTGCTCAGCATATCGTGTAAGAACAACAGGCCCCCTCTGTCGTATCCGCTCTTTGCCAGAGGGAGCCAACGCCCTTATCAATCCGCACCTTGCTATGATAGCAAGTAGCGAGATCGAAGGCGCTTATCCGATAAACGTGTTCCTCATGCACCCCGTTCGTTTACATATTCTAGACGACGTCGAAAGAGTCCTTTTTCCTGAAGCATTCGGACGATAAGGACGACCACATCCTTGCGAATGACGATAGCGGCCATGGCGTTCTAGCCAAACCCATTGGAGACGATAGTCATTTAGCCATTGAAACCTCTCACTCTCTGTGTTCTCACCGACCGCAGATTGTGTCCGCTTCGGTGACAATTTTCTGGAAACCGGTCAGGGTCTATGCCGCACCAACTCCGTTCGCTTGAGATGACCCTAAGTGATAGGTACCGTCGTACAATCATGGTTGAATGCATTCGGTCGTGCAGAACAGGCACAGGCACACGTCCAACGGAGGGCACGGCATCTCAATTCTTTCCGGCTCGAGGACTTATCGGGGGATAATCTTTATTAGAAACATATTACCAACTACCTATCTAGGCAGACTTGTGGTTGCTGAGTATATCTTATCTATCTTTTCTTCTGGGCTTTGTAATTAGCTGATCCTGGTAACTTGGCGCGTAACAGTGGCGGCGTAAATCTTTGGGATTTGAAGTCTTTATTCGGAAGATATTCCAATCCTATGTTTGCTTTCTATCGTAAAGTGGATAGATGTACATTCGGAATATACAAGAAGGATAACTCATAAGCTCAATTGATTGAGAGATATGCATGTATAAGCCAAGAAACACTTCAAGTCTTGTTGGTGGGTTTATTTTTCCTGGGCGGATGAGGTGAGTATTTCCCGAACCGGGTTTATCTTTTGGCGATGAATGGTAACCGAATGGTAACCATGGTACCGTGTCCTCAAGGAAACGTGAATGACAGGTAATTACTAGATAAGTAGAAGTATGAGAGTGGGACACAACAAAAAAAGGTCAAAGCCAATCCCGATATTGTTTACACTCGAGCCACTTCTTAAAAAAAAACCCCACGCAATTTTAATAGATAAAGTTCCCTTTTCCTCGTTATTATGATTTTAGAGAAAAAACAGTTATCGAACACTGTCCTTCTTCTCTCTATGCCCATGTCTCTGCCCATGCGGCAATCTAAACTCCAAATATCTTCGTCGGGGGCGTCTACGCATCTAGAAGTGTAGTTATGATTTTGCCTAAACTCAAATGTGGAAGCAAGGGAGGTAATACATGAAACTCGAGAACAGAGCGATCTAGCCCGCTGCCCGCCGGTACTACAAACCACATACACGCACATATCGTTATCGGGGTCCTCGGCCTTTTTTTACTTTCTTTGTCCGGTGGATTCAACTCCATCCCGTCTTCCAACCTGGTCTTGCCTTCTCTCGCTCCCGCTCCCGCTTGCTCTTGCTAGCCCGAATTCGAAGATACTGAAATGTCTTCCTGGAGCATGTCCCTGAGAGAGCAATACGCACCTCTGATCCCCTCGCCCTTAAACCCGTCGAGGCCGGATACATCGAAGCGGCGTAGGCGGATATACTATCCCCAAGTTGCCAGACGCGAGCAGAGCCCAACACAGATATTGCTACGCCGACAGGCAAAGGTAGCATGGAGATTAATGTCCTCGCGTGACGATAGTACAACCATGGCTCGCCCCCAGACGACACGCAATGCCACGGCGGCCACGGTGACAACGAAGTCCAAAGAAGACTACTGTCCTATTGGTACCGTTGCGGAGTACTATTTACGGGCCGATTTGGGATGCCATAACTTCGACCTCGACGAAGGTATGCAGAAGATGGATATGGAGAAGCAGGCGTTTGCTGCTGGGGACTATAAGGGCGGTTCGCTACGGGAAGCATGCCAGCTTTTGCACATGCTGACGACGTGGCGGTCAATGGCGACGATGGGGATCTTTTGCATCGCCGGGGTTCTCTTGGCAATTCGTGTGGTCGGTATACCTCAGGCATGGCGAACGTGACACTTATATCTATTCTTCATGCGAGTACTCTCTTGTTGCGAAATCCTGTCTGCTGTTCGGATACGATGGCAATGAAGAGCGAGGCCGGCTTGTCTATCCCCTCCCAAACCAAATCCGGGTATCTTTATCTATGAATTCGTAATTTTGTCATTATGCAATACCCTATCGTCACTAGTACCTCCCATATCGATTCATATATCGCCGTCATGATCATTGTCGTTTCTCCGTATCGTTCGTTTTGGACTTCTCTTTTTCTTTTTGTATCACCGCCTCGACCTGCCATATAGCTCGTTCCAGTTCAATTTCGAGTTCCGGTATATCCAACGCCCTTACAAGCTGTCGTCCATGCTCCTGCGAGAGCAGCATTCGCTCCTCCACACTCTCTTTGGAACTACTAGCAGTTGACGTGCTCGCTCTATCTACGTCTGCTATTTGCCCTTTCAATGTAGGAGAGTCGGGAAGAAGTGGAGTGTAGAACGAATCGAGGATTGGTGATGGAGATAAAGCTAAGATATTCTTGTCGCAAAGAAACTGGACGTGCTTGCCACCCGCAAGAGCTCGCCAATGCGACCAAGCTCGATATAATAGGTAAAAGAATGGCAGATTGGGGATTCTGATGACATGTTGATTAGAAGCCTGTGAAAGTACAATACGCCACCGGGACAGGATAGTCCACCTACACTGGTACGAGAGCAAACGGTGCACTAATAGGCATCCCAATCAGGCACCACATTAACCTAGTCCTGTGCAGGGCTTCCCGTTCTGTGCCGAGGGTTCGAAGGACGTTTACAGCCTTTGTTGTGGGGATCAGTGTCTCTGGGTAAATAAGATGATTCTTTTCTTTTCCAAGGATCTCTTCTTCCCTTCGTCTGGTGGACAGAGGAGGTACCGATTTGAGACCCCATTCCTCGTAGGGGATCCTCCTTAACAGGGAGTTACCATACTCGACAACTTTCTTCTGCCAACCGCTTTCTTTCTTTTCCCAGCCAGACCAAAGCTGCGCGGCACGAACCGTAGCCTTATCGACGAGAGTCTGCTTGTTCGTCGGTAAGGCTTGAAGTCTTTGGCAGTATAGCAGAGTTCGCCGAGTTGAGATGGGGAGGAGGAAGAATCTCATTATAGCGAGCGAGGAGGGGTTACTATTGTGTTGCGGAAGGCTTGCGATAGAAGCAGGACCAGGACGAGGACAGCGACGGGAATGAGTTGCAGAAGAAAAATTAAAATTAAGTCGCAATGAAGCCTCGGTTATTTCACCTGTCTGCAGCTTTTGTGGGAGTCATCGTGGTCACGTCAATGAGGTTTTCAAGAGGTTTAGTAATGACGTTAAAAATTATAGATTTTAGACCCTTGTCGAATCTTGGAGCAAGTTTTGCCTATGAGGTCCTGCACTTTTTTTTTCCGGGGAGCAAATGGAGATGCTTTTGGTGACGCAGGTGCGCAGGGATAGGCTCTGTAGCTTGCATAATGTAGGTACGTATCTGATGAGAGGTACTCGAGATTAGGTATCATATAGATGTATCTATACAGGCTTACACTACATTATTCCGTATATCAGTAAGAATCTATATTATGTGAGATTTTATATTGGATGCCTGGACGTCTAATATACGCCTTTTGCTGGGACACGTGAACAAAGTGAACAGAGCGACAATGGAGATAATATGATGATAACAATAATAATAAAATGGTCCCTGCTGCGAATATCATGATAAATGCATCAAGGTAAAGAACCTCAACCTCAGGAAAGAAGTCATATTACGTACCTAGGTAGGTACCTATACTACAGATATGCTAACCTGTCGTAGGTAGGTAGACTTATATACCTCTAGTGTATTACACTAAATTTACCTACCTAATACCTATTGGCTTATCCCGGTAAGATTGAGGTATGTACCGTATACCTATCTTGTAAATCATGATCCACAAAGGTCTCCTTGGAATTGAGGTAGCACCAAGACTATTTACCTCATACAGGTACATATGGCCCCATCTCACATACGATGTTTTCTATGTATTCCCTACATCCTGGTAATCTCCCCGGACAACGCGGTCCCTTGCCGTTGTACCTGGAGCGGGCTTTAATTTATTAAAAGCTACCTAATCGTAACTTTTTTGTCATTTGACATTCTTCAGCTGCTCTTCATCCCATCTACACACAAAAAAAGAAGAACGTGTTTGTCGTGTAACCATTTTGTATATTCGGTTTTTTTCTTCTTTCCGTCTTCCCTGTATTAACGACAATTTGATATTGTCTATTGAGGGTTATTGGATTGTTGTTTATGGGACTTATTGACAGGTACCTGTTATCTGCTTTTTTTTTTTTCTTTTAAAGCTATTCCTTCATACCAACCTCCCTACTTTATCTATTTACATTACTCGCGTTAATTCAAGTATCGCTTTGTCCTTGCTCGTCTTATGGTTATGCGCTTTGCTCCGCACTTGTCATTGGCGCTCAGCCATACATAGTTGATGTCAAAAGTTTGATGGAAGCCGGCGCCTACGGAAAGCCATAGTGTATATAGGTACACAGACCCGGAACGGTTATATGTACCCTGCATTGCCAACGTTTGGAGCGGTTCTGAGCGGTTCTTTCTCTTCTCAACACGCGCTAATCTAACCAACCACCCCACCTCTTCCGCGTCCTGACGACATCAGCTAGGTATGTAGGACGATGAGATGACTAGCAATTTTGTCAGATTATTCCACTACTGTCGTCTTGTCCAGCCACCTTTATCCTTAACTTTTCGTATCCCTATGCCTCTACCGCGCCGAGCACTGCGATGACCCGAAATCCTTTGCGGACCACTGTGCCCGCTTGGGTGGAGTTGTACGATGAGCACGCTCATGGGCCGAGAAAAGAAAAACATATCAATCCGCCCCCACCAAGTGTCCGCCCGGAACAGAATAAATCAAACCACCAATTAAAACGGAGGGTATCGAAGGACGGCTACGTTCATTGGGTCGACGAAAGACACGACCATGTATCTAAACTCCCCGTGTTCTTGAGGAAACGAGCCGACAAGCCAGGGCGACGATGGGACCATCTACGCACAGCAGAGCCGGTTATTATGGGACTTGGCTATCGAGCGCCTAATGAAGATCCTTACGAGAGATGGCGAGATTTCATCCACTCGTCGTCCTATGGACGGAATCCTGATGATGAGTACGAGGTAGTACCCTATGAGGTCCTCGAAGAGCTAATGCCGGGCCTCGACCAACCCGTACGGAGTCCTTTTCACCCATTAGATCCGAAAACCAAGAGAATGTCTAGAAAGGATACGTGGGGGATGAAGATGTCGAACTTTGTATTGCGGCATCCAATAGCGCCGCTCATATTCCGTCTAATCGTCTTGATTACCACGATCGCAGCTCTCGCTGTAGCAACAAATATTTTTCGAAGGGAGAAAAATCCAGACACTCCTGACGATAACATCCCAGAAACGTCGCAAGCGATTGTCGCTATAGTCATTGACGCCTTGGCGATTCCGTACATTTTATATATGACTTGGGACGAATATACGGGGAAGCCTTTAGGACTTAGAGCACCAGCTCAGAAGGTATCGTTGACACTTTTGGACCTCGTTTTCATCGTGTTGAAATCCGCTAGTACGGCATTGGCTTTCGAGGCGTTGGTGTACCATAGTGGGGACGGCCTGTCGACAGATGCCAAATGGGCGACGATGGAGAGGGTCTCGTTACACTTGGCTAGGGGTCTGGCGGCGTTGACGCTGGTAGGGTTGATCGCCTGGATTCTGAATTTCACTATTAATGTATTCAGACTGGCAGAAAAACTCGGCGGGATGGATAACATAAACGAAAAATGAGTTAGGTTAATAGCTTATAGGGAGAGGAATATACCCCAAATACGATAACGTTGTATATATCATAGAATTATCATTCATACCTACATAATGCCCGACAGCTTTGAAAAGTATTCGTAGAGCGTGATGGTGTATATTCTGTAGAATTTTATGTAAACTGTCTTGAACAAATAAAATATCCAAACTTCGATCATTTAAGCACTTATGCACTGTATACTAAAAGGGAAAAGCATTTATCTATATGGATAAACTGTTATAAAAATGAAGGTAAGTGTTTTATATAATGTGATTTATATGTGATTTATATGTGATTTATATGTGATTTATATGTGATTTATATGTGATTTATATGTGATTTCTGGTGGAATGTAATGAAATGCATACCTCCTTACGTAGCATGTACCTAGGTACCTCCATTTCGGTAAGCTGCCCGCGGTCGTGGAGGGGCAAGGGTAGGTTAGGTACCTACCTAAGGTACCTCCTTCTGTTAGGTAAGCCTAAGGGCAGGTACGTACTATATAGAGGTGGGGGCGGAGACTGGCAATCAGTAGAAACGCTAATCCGTTCTTGACCGTTGGCGGGTCCCTACCTTCGTAGGCTGCTAGGTTTTGGCAGCCTTTCAAAGAAGACCGGGTCATTTGCGGTGTCTGCCTTACACCCGTTAAACAATTATTAGTGATGCGGCAACCTGAAATCGACTCCAACTGCCAATTCTCACTGTAGCTGTGACAACAAATTTGACAACAGATTTCAACTTCTTTTGATTTCTCTTCTGATTCACTTTTACGTTACTATTGTTCCCGTGTCAGTCTCTTTGAACGTATTGTTTTTTTTTTATTTTTCTCAAATCACTTCATCGCTAACCCCTCCACCAAATAGTCAGCCTTTTTTTAAAATAAAACAAGGGTCAACGAGTCTGGAAGATTCACCTACTTCAAAGACAATGTACGTGCATTGTTTGCCTTGATGATTCCCTTATCTTCTCGACGATTGTGCCGTATAAAAATAAACAAAACAAAACTTCCGCAGAGCCTCGTCTCAATTCCCGTCCCGTTACCATAAACTGCAAATAGATTCGCTTCCCGCTTGTACACACTACCACCGATTACCGCGCCACCATAAAATTGTCTCGTTCTCGTCCATTGCTGACTTGAGTGTTGACATTCGCCTGTGCATAGATTCGAGTCTCATCTTCATATTCATCCGAAAATCCTCTCTGCCTGTCTGTCGATAGCCTTCCGCCTCGCACCCTCCTCGAGGGATATCCCTTCCGATATCTGAATCTAGTCATCATGTCCGTCACAACACGACCCATGCCCTCGGCGCCGAACCGAGAGGACATCGGCCAGACATGGGAGTACCTTCAGAGTGGTATTTCTAAAATTATGATCAATTTGCAAGAGGGAATGGATATGGCCACTGTAAGTTTCCAAGTTGCCAACGTTCCAACCTCCCAGTGTCCTGTACTACTCGCGTGACTTTCTTTTGCTAACCTCTTCGCTAGTATATGGGCATTTACACGTAAGACTCCTACACTCGCTACCTAACTGTACTTCTGCTAACTCGAGATAGAGCTGTTCATAACTTCTGCACATCGCAAAAAGCCGTTGGACTAGGTAATTCCGGTGCCGTAGGACAGGCTCATAGGGGAGGTAATGATAGCCCGTCTCGGAGTTCTGGATCTTCCGCTAACTTGAGCGAAGCACACCTCCTCGGTGAAGACCTTTACAAGAAACTGAAAGAATACCTCAACAACCACCTTCATGGACTTTATGAACAATCCAAAGGACACGCTGATGAGGCCTTACTCGCATTCTACATCCGAGAATGGAACAGATACACGGTCGCCGCCAAGTATATCCACCACCTTTTCCGATATCTTAACCGGCATTGGGTCAAGCGAGAGATGGACGAAGGAAAAAAGAATACATACGATGTCTACACCCTACATCTATATCAGTGGCGCACTGAGTTCTTTACCCTTGTTAACAAAAAGGTTATGGATGCCGTGCTCATGCTGGTAGAAAAGCAGAGGAACGGAGAAACTATTGAACATAGACAGATCAAGCAGGTGGTCGATTCTTTCGTATCTCTCGGTCTCGATGAGCACGATGCTACTAAGTCGACTCTCGACACTTACAGATACCATTTCGAGAAGCCATTCCTCGCAGCGACCGAGGAGTTCTACAAGGCCGAATCCAAGCAATTCGTCGCCGAGAACAGCGTGGTAGAATACATGAAGAAGGCAGAAGCTCGACTAGCCGAAGAAGAAGAGCGTGTGCGCATGTACCTCCACAACGACATAGCGCTTCCGTTGAAGAAGACATGCAACAAGGCCTTGATTGCCGACCATTCCGCAATGTTAAGAGATGAATTCCAAGTCCTCCTCGATAACGATAGAGAAGAAGATATGGCCCGTATGTACAACCTTCTATCTAGGATTCCTGATGGTCTGGAACCATTACGGCAGAAGTTTGAGGCTCACGTCCGTAACGCGGGCCTTAACGCGGTTGCTAAAGTTGCTTCGGATGCCGAGAAGCTTGAGCCCAAGGTTTACGTGGAAGCTTTACTTGAGACGCACACCCGATACCAAGGGTTGGTTAAGCGAGCTTTTGCCGATGAACCTGAGTTTACACGGTCTTTGGACAATGCCTGCAGAGAGTTCGTGAACCGCAACGAGATCTGCAAGTCGGGAAGCAGCAAGTCACCCGAACTTCTAGCCAAATATACGGATGTATTACTTAGAAAAAGCGGAGCTGGTGTGGAAGAGGCTGAGCTTGACGCTACTCTGACGCAGATTATGACGGTTTTCAAGTATATTGAGGATAAGGATGTGTTCCAGAAGTTCTACTCGAGGATGTTAGCCAGACGACTCGTGCACAGCAATTCCTCATCTGATGACGCCGAAACAAGCATGATCAGTAAACTCAAGGAAGCCTGCGGTTTCGAGTATACAAATAAATTACAGCGCATGTTCCAGGATATGCAAATCTCCAAGGATCTCAACACCGGATTCCGAGAGCACACCAAGGGCTTACAGTCGGAGAAGCAACCACTCGACTCATCGTACTCGATTCTTGGAACCAGCTTCTGGCCTTTGACACCTCCTAATACAACGTTCAACCCGCCAGCTGAGATTCAAACGGACATTGACCGTTTCACACTCTTTTACAAGAATAAGCATGAAGGTCGTAAATTAAGCTGGTTGTGGCAGCTCTGCAAGGGGGAGCTCAAGACTGGATACTGTAGGCAATCGAAAACGCCCTATACTTTCCAAGTGAGCGTTTACCAGATGGCTATTCTTCTAATGTTCAATTCGAAGGATGCGCACTCGTACGAGGATATCGCATCAGTTACCCAGCTGACAAGCGAGGTTCTGGATCCCGCCCTTGGTATCCTCCTCAAAGCCAAAGTACTGGTTATGAAGCCCGAAGGCGAGAAGCCTGGCCCTGGAAAGACGTTTCATCTTAACTACGATTTCAAGAGCAAGAAGATCCGTGTGAACCTCAACGTTGGTACCAAGACGGAGCAGAAGCAGGAAGAGGCTGACACCAACAAAACCATCGAGGAAGACCGACAAATGGTCCTACAAGTAAGTGTTATATATATATATATATATTTCTCCTCCCTTTGTATCCCCTAGGCTCCCTCAGCAACGATGCCTCTATCTAGGTCGCCTATCTATAATCGAGGTGCTAATTAGTTTTACAGTCTGCTATTGTCAGAATCATGAAGGCGCGAAAGAAGATGAAGCACAACTTACTCATTACCGAGTGTATTACTCAGATCAGATCACGCTTCGTGCCTAAGGTTAGTGATATCAAGAAGTGCATCGAGATCCTTCTTGATAAGGAGTATCTGGAGCGTTTAGAGGACGACGAACTTGGTTACCTCGCTTAAGACAGAGATACGCTCTCTTGGTCTATAGCAGAACTGCATTATACACACGCATAGTTTTCCCCGTATTTGTTTCTTCTGGCATCCCATCGGCGGTGGTGGCGGCAGTGGCGGTTACGTTCCTCACGACGACGATATAATAATGCAAACTCCGGAGGTTGGCTCTCCAAACGGACACTGGGAAGGCGCTTTTCTACCTCTTTATTTCCTCCTCCTGGTTCTCGGTTGGCGGGTTATCTGACGCTGGGGCGGTTTTTCGGAACGATCAGATAGACCTTTTTTTTTATTACGCGTTTGACGAGGCCCCCGAGTTACTACAGAATGCGATGACGAGGAGCTGGGGGTGCTTCCCACGATACGTTTGACGGAGACGGGATCTGGCGCGGAAGGAGTATCGTATCGTGTATCATGCCGCACGGAACGGAAACGTCTCATTTAACCATAGCACTTGCGGCAGGGCTAGCTGGCTGCTCCTTGCTCGCTCTCCTCCCCCCCACCTTCCAGTTTTTCTACATAGACCTAGGCTTAGTTAGGTACCTCCTAGGGCCAAAATCACCGGAGGGCCGTCATGGTGGTGGTGGCGAGGGACCGGTGATGAATATCTCAGGCGACTTTGAGTAGTAATAGCCCTTCTGCTATTGTCGCCTGGGTATGTGGTCTAGGCGAAACCGCAGAACCCGCCTGTAGATAACGAATGAATATAAATGAATACTCTACACCCCAAAGCGCCGCTTTGTGTATGTGTGGTGTGCGTGTACGATAATGACCTTAGGTTAGGTAGGTAGGTAGGTACCTTAGGTGCTTAACTTCGGTGTTCCTTTCTGCATTGACTTTTACTCTTGAATGAAATTGCGGTTTAATATGCATGAAGTCTTGGTACCTAACCTAGCCTCTTCAACCTAGAGGTACCTGATCGACCTGTATCTTAGGAGGTACCCAGGGGATATCACATCTGCGTTCCCGTTACAACTGCCCGAGTAGATGTAATTTCCATGGGGCGTAATGAACCTAGGTGAATTGGTAAACACTTGTAGTAGTCTTCAGCACCTAATAGAGGCATGGCGCTAGGTGTAACGAGGTATGCTATCAAAACTCAAACGTCCTTAGCCGTGTGAGAAAAGCAGAAAGTCATCTACACATATGCCCAACTTAAGGTACCTGCTTTATATAGCACATGACTAAAAGCAGCGCCGACTTCTTAGCAAGGAGTAGGGAAAGTTGTTATATGCACGTTCCTAGCTAGTTAGTTGACTTGGAATTCCTACTTCCGCTGTCCATTCATTCATTCATCCGTTCATTTGTCTATCTTGCCTATCGAGCCAAATTGGGGGGGGGATATTGTGTCTTGTTTCTCTCTGCCTTGGTGTATGTATCCAAGAGGATGGCAATTAGTACCTAACCTAACCTGAAGGGTTGTTGGGTTTACCATCTCTCATAACCCCCTTATACTCTCTCTCCCCCTCCCCCTCCCTCACATACGTTCTTTCTCTATATACAAAGTAGGTACCTTAGACCTCTCTTTCCAGCTGGCGCTAGTCACTGTATAGTATAGTATAGTAAGGCCCTAGGGCTTCGCAGTTGATTGATGTCCTTCCCCTGCGTCTTGCCAAGTATCCCTCCCACCTTTCTACTCGGCAACTTATGGATTGTGAACTCGTCTGGTTAATTATCCAGCGTCTCGTTCTAAGGCTCCTTTTCACCCCATGATTGGTTATGCGCGGATTTATTCCATGAGCTAATTCGGTACTATGTCGTAGTTTCAGCTACTTTCGTGCCTTCCGGTTTGACGGCGTCTTGTTTCGTGCCGTTCTCCTTCTTCTTCTCTTCAGTAGCACCCTTTTCTTCATCACCGTTTACATCGTCGTCATCATCATCACTATGCTCCTCGTTAACTAGTTTTGCGTATTGATTCCCACTACCGCCGTTACGTTCGGGACCGGCGCCTTTCCGTTGACTGAACGGGCTGGAAGACCGGCTTTCATCGGTCGAACCCGCGGCGTCGAGCACGCTCTCATCGAAGCTATCCTGCGTAAGCGGCCGTCTATCGTGGCCCTCGCTAGCGCGATGCTGGACATCCGACATTTGAATCTTCTCCATGCTGCTGAAACCACGCGAAGAGAGCGCAGGGCTGCTTAATGGTGTGTTCTTCTCGCTGCCGGAATCCGTGTTACCAGACCTTGATTTGCGACCACCAAATCCCCAACCACCACCGCCGCCAGCTCCTCCGGTGGTTCCATTAGAGGTATTACTCGATCGGCCCCATCCTTGTTTCCGCTTCTGCTCCGCCCACGAAGTCCAGCTTCCGATGTACGCGCCGGCCCTCGCACTAACAGAAGTACCTGTAGCTTGAGCCTTCGTCGAATCCGCATTATTCGTCACAGTTCCGTTCTTTTCCGCCGCGGCCTGAGCGGCTTGGGATTCTTCTGCGCGCTTCCTCTGCGCCTCGCGGAGAGCTTCCATATCGGCATACAGCTTGTTGAACATGGTACTTGCTTTATCGCGTCCCGCTGCCAGATTCCTGCCTAGCACTTCCTTGCCGACTGCGAACCTTTCGTCTAAATGTAAGTCCTGCACCTGCTGCTGAATCCGACGTTGGACGTCATCGATCGTAAGCCCGCCGGCACACGGGTGCCTCGGCTCTACGATGTCGAATAAGTGCGAATCTGTATGTGACTCCCATATCCGGTAATTTTCGGTTCTCATCCAGTACTCCACCCATTCATTACCAAAGTCTACAGAGGGGTCCCCTTCAATATGCGGAAGAGTCGCTTTAGGATTGTGCGCGTTTATAGCAAGGTAATTGTGATATTTGACGGAGGAGATGAGAGATAGGAGGTACTCTTCAAATTGGAGACGGATGAATTCCTCGCTACCACGGTACCCCATCGTTTTGGGCCGACCTGGGTTGGATTCGTCCCATGTGTCGTTTACCTCTTGTGTGATAAAGTCGATCCATCTCCTGTCTGAGTGGGAGAGTACTAATGCAGTCCGGAGTGAAGTAGAAGTAATATTGATCGTGTTCTCGTCGAGGTTGATTAGTATGTCGCTATACCGGTCCCTTTGTTGTAATAGTAATGAGTTTGTGCTGCCCACTATATATGATTTCGTGCCGAAGTCTGCAAGGATGTCTAACTGCTGTAAGGGCGTGTACGGCCCGAACAGACTCCCCTGTATAAATCGTTAACGCGTGTCCCCAATTTCGAGATAGACCGTCCCCCTCCTACCTTGCCGAATATTTGCAATGGAAGTCCCATGTATGAAAGCAACGAGTTTCGATCACTAGTTCTCAAACTCGTCGGCTGGGTTAAGTTCTTCTCATAATTATTTAGGTCCGGCCCAGCACAATCTTGGAGATTTCTAAGCAAGCCCGGGATTAAAGATATCAGGGAGAACTGCATCATGCACAGGCGCTCACACCTCGAGCCGAAGAAGAGCATCTAGCTTCCTAGTGAGTATAAGTCGGGTCGGCAATGGATAGCATTAGATTACTCACCTTCGGTTGTAAAAGACAGCATTTTAATAGTACTAATGTCTGCCAGCGGAATTCCCTTACGAGTTCTCGAAGACTCATGCCTAAGTATTGATCCCTGTCTACCTCCTCGTTCAACTGGCCGCGCGCCTTTTCGTCGGCAAGACTCTCCTGAAACCTCCGCAGGATCTCGGTATCGCTGAATTCACGCTGGGCAAACCACGCACTGGTAACAACAGACAATCTTTCCCTTAGCATGCCAAAGAACTGGGGACTATCCGCTATTACCACAACCGCTTTCTGGACCGTCGAGCGCGTTACGTCAGAGGGTCGAACCAGCAGTTGCGAGGCATCCAATTGTCTCGTGCAAGCTATTCCAAAGAGCGAGGTCGCGGGAGAGTCGTCTTTCGCCGGGCGTAAGAGGGTGAAGTAGGAAAAGTCTTCGGTCGACCTGGGACGATCCAATGAGCTCAGATTTGTACTAAATACACATAGATGCTGTACCCGAAAGGTGTTTTTTAAAAACTCACGCGTGAGCTCCATCGCTCAGAGCCATAAACGGGAGCAATGGCCAGTCATATTCGGCGGCCGGGTCCTGGCCTTCCTCCACGCCAAACCATCTCTCGACTTCGGGGCCTCTGTGGTGGTGGAAATCCACAACCGTTACCAACGGCACGAAGCTCGGCTTACTGCTCTTGTTTCCCTCCCCAGGGGTGCCCGAATTGGGTGTGGCCATGTCGAATACTCGCGTGCCCCAAAGGCAACCAAGATATCAATATTATAGACGAAAAGATGCGCGGGCGAAGACTCGGTAGTGGTAGGATATCGGTAACAAACACGTATAAGTCGGTCGTGGTAATCCTGACTCAATAACAATAATAGCTTCGAGCTGTAAGCCGTCTATCCGAGGTGGGTTAAGAATCCACCATATAGGTAAGCTTCGATCTTAGGTACCTGCTACGAGGCTCGGCGGAACCAGCGGAGGCGGTGAGTTGGTAGCATATAGTGGTAGCATATAGAATCCCCGAGGATATAATAATAAGGCTTGGTGATGGTAACGCGGCTAAGGTAGGAGAGAAGGGGGGGGAGAACTAGGTCAAAGAATTCTCCAATAACTAGCGGGACAGGATTATAAGTTCGTCGGTGCTCGAAATTAGCTGAATATCTAAAATCGAGTTCGAATTGGAGCTAGGCTGGGAATGTTAACGATGCCAATGGCCGGGTTCCGGTTCCAGGTGTAAGCAAGTTTACCGGAGCAGAGGTCTGACAGAAAGGAAAATTGTTGTTAGAAGAATAATATTGGGAAACAGCTCAGCATAGGTCACATAAATGCCATTGGTGGAGTAATATACATGATCTTCAATGCTTCATGCGGCATCGAGATGTTAGTTGTTGTTGTTTTTTTGTTTCTCTTTTTTTTCGTATGTAATAACACAAGGCAGGGGAAGATCTAATATTTTTTTTCTCCTGTCGAGAAAAAAGAGAGCAGGGTGTTGTTTACAGCCTGCAATGTACAGACGGAGTATGAAGGGTACGTATTTGTATTTTTGTATTTGGTCATGGAGAAATTCCAGAAGATTGGATGATATCGATTTTCTTTCAGGTGCTTGGCTGCTGGCTTGTAGTGCTGCAGGTGGTCCCACGTCCAATGATTTAGCGATGACAGCACTACGATGTGGGAATTCATGACCCCACCTACCCACTACGGTCAACTAGCGTGAATCGGTTTTTAGTACAGCTGTACAGAATACCGAAAGTCCTATCTTTTTTACTTTCACTTTCACCTTTACTTCCGCTTCCACCTTGAAGTTCCATATAACCAACCTGTAGATGTACCTATGTATGCAGATCCAGCGTTGATATGCTTACAGATACATGATGGTGCACGTAGGAAGTTCCGTGCAGACATCATCTTCCAATCACGTGTAGCGTTTCGTACTTTTGCGATGAACCCTTTTTTAATCCGGTACCTATGTATTTATTTATCTCCCTTCGAAACACGCTGGGTACATATAGGTAGTAAGCTATAGATAGGTACCTCCTATAGACGGCAAGCTCAGCCAACTTACAACCAAGCTTACACTGGTAGTAACTATAAGAAGTGCTATAAACACCCATAACAAAAATCACTTTATATTTCAATATTTCCATATTATACTACCAAGTAACTTCACGAGCAATAGATATATCTTTCATCAAGTCCTTTGAACAAGAACAGTTCCCCTTCGGATATCCCGCTGCCGCGTTTCTCTCACCCCCGTTCCAACCCGCGCACTAGGTCTGTTTTGTTTTAAGCTACAAGAGATGTGGATGTGGCGATATAACGCTCATGCCCATGCCCATACCCACGCCCATGCCCATACCCACGCCCATGCCATGCCATGCCATGCCATGCCAACTGTCTTGCATTGCATAAACGACCTCGACTTATCACAGCTCTTCCCGCATCGCTGCATCAACTGTTTGCCAAGAATCCTTCCCCCGAACGTATTTTTTGTTCATCAACTACCTAGCCTAAGAAGAAAATAAATAAAAAATTCCTTACCGATCCTGCAAGTTCGAACGGAATATCCCACCGTCAATTTCTCTATCTAATGCCCTAAATTCTTTTTGGACCTTCTCCTCCGGCTCCTTGTCCGCCGGCACTTTTCAGCTCCTATCTCCAGGTACCTAATTGTACAATACATACCTAACCTACATATCTACCCACCTAGGCTATGTAGCTATTCATCTACATGTTCGTCTCCAAAAACCTACCTACCGTATATATACCCCCTATGCATGTCTACAGCCTGGCATCGCTTGCACGTCTCCTCGGCTATCAGTTTCTACGTAAAAGAGGTTGACTTGCATATTCGTCCTCCCGTACGAATTGGGGATGAGATCTCATCCGGCATAATCCCACGCGAACTCATGTCTCTGTACCTTATACTTTACATACATACCTAACTAGCCATATTTAATAATGGAGTCGACTAATAGCTACCGTGGAGAGGACTCACTCGCTCGGACACTGCACTACCTCCCGCCTTCTATTTCATGCGGCTTGCCGAGACCTTATTTGCAATGCGAATCCGAGTCTGCAATTAGGTAGTTACGCTACTGCTACGTCGGTTACTGGATTTGGTGAGCATGAATGTTTATTAGTATATAGAGTATACCTATAGCTTGCCATTAATGGTATCGTGAGCAGACGTCAGCCTCGTAAACTTGCTAAAAGTGTAAGTACTGCAAAAGCACCGAGGTAGCCTAATCTGTAAAAATAATGGATTGTGAACCCTGGAGTATACATAGTAATATCCAGGCTCAGACGAAAGTTACCGGACAACTACCCTAAGAAGACCTTGCGGCTTAGCAGAATTTTATCTCGTAACTTAACAAGCTATTACGTCTCTAGCGTAGCTATGCGACTGCAACTTTTTTTCACGAACAAACAGTTGGCTTTTTTAGAATTCTAATATCATTGCTGGCATTTCCCTCGTCATCGTCGTAACCCCAATCCTTTATTTCCAAGCGTTCAATCCCGCCCACGGATCATTAGTCTGTTGTTGCTGTTGCGCTTGTGCTGGCCGTGCTGCATTGTTCTGAGAACCTCCGTACGAGTACTCCTGTGGTTGTTGCGAATAGTGGATGGTCTGTTGTGGTCCTAACGGCGGAGGTCCGGGAGGTGGCGGAGGCGGTACGAATCCATGAGGCATGTACTGTTGTGATGCCTGAGCTTGTGGGTTTCCATATGTACTATATTGGTGCGGCGCAAATGATGTCTGCGAAGGTGGAGGCGAAGCAGGACCTCTGCTTCCGACACCAAGCCCAAACGTAGTCTGGTTTGGTGGTGGTGAGGCCGGGCCAGGATTCCGGCCCCAAGTGCTGGGGTTGTACGCGGCCTGGCCAAATTGTTGGCTATTATGTTGCGGGTTAGGAGTGAATGATTGCTGCGACGTAGATGCGTATGTAGTAGTCGGGGGAGGGCTAGAAAATCCCGGGTAATTGACTTGGTTTGGCGGCGGAGAGGCCGGCATCTGATACTGGCCAGAGACGTTGGTGGTTTGTGGATAGCGAGGAGCATTAGAAAAGGAGAGCGGCGTCGGGACGGTTCGGTTCGAGCCCGGATTTGGCGATGGTGTTGTGCTAGGATCCATAGACATACGCTCCATAAGACCCCGGAGTCTTTCACGTTCTGCTTCAGCTTGTGTGCTCTTGTTTGCAGCTATCTCTTGCTCAATTTGGTTGAGTAATTGAGCGCCTTCCGATCTTCTGTTGTTGACAAAGGTCTCCACGTTCTTCTCAAGGCTATCTACCGTCTCTTTCATCTCCGTGTACCAATTCTTCGCGCTCTGCAGACCAGATTCCAAGTCGAGAAAATCTTGGTACGCTCTCTTGTATTTGCTGACCACTGCATTCCTTTGTCGTTGTATGGCTTCGTACTTGCTACGTTCCGAACGCACACGCTTATCCTGTAGTAGATAGCCAAAGGATGCCTGCAACTCCTTCAATAGAGAAGCTTGCTTATGATTTGCCTGCAGAATGCGGGCTTGATGAGGACGGAACTTCTCTAGTTCCGACTGAAATAGTTCTTTCTCAAAGTTCGGTATCGACTTTTTGTTTAGAATCAAAATTTGAGAGATATCGTCATTGTGAACCTGAATTTTGTTAGTCCGTCAATATGAAAACTTGTAAGTTTTACGTACCCTTTCTTTCAGGTCTTTGAGCACTTGATTCCTTTCCCTCTGGACTAGGTTCAGCTTCTTGAGGATATCCTCAACTCTCGCTATCTGCTCGGCAACACTCGGGCTACCATCATCAAAGTCGGCATCTAGCAGGTTCGCTTCACTACTAGCTGGACTTGCTGCGTCATTGGACTTTGATCTGACTCTATTGACGGCCGCTCGGAATAATGCATCAACTTCACCTGTTTGTGCAGCATTCCGCATCTCTTCAAAGATTACTTCATTTTGGCGGAATTTAGTATAGAGTTGACCATCACTCTTCGCTGCTTCATCCAAGGCTTCTCGATAACTGCGGATGTTCCCTCGTAGAGTGGTTGTAAGCCGTGAGCTTGGCTGTTGCGTCCATTCATTTTCATACTTTGACCTCATCTTCTCGCAAACACTTTCCTCCATATCGAGTTGCTTTGAGCATCTATCCAGCACAGTGATGATTGCATCCTTGTCTATACGTAATGTATCGAATATCGAAATTGGATTCTCATGCCCCGCAACATCATCACACCAAGTTGGAAAGTCTGCATCTGGCCGGATTTCTTGTTCAGCACCCCCTTTGAGTACTTTTAAGGAGCTTGGCAACTTCAAGTAATCCAAACTGGTCGTTAGTTCACTGTTGGCCAGATCCACTCTTTCGGCTTCAGCACGGACTAGTTTCGCCTTTTCTTCGTCGTATAAGCTTGCCGATTCAGTAACTGTGAATGGGACTATCTTCGCGAACAGGTCCGGGCCAGTTATGCGCTGAATATCCTGACCCGAATATAGTTCGTTTACAGGTATCGGCTTTGCTGCGGGCAATTTCGGAACTGGAATCAGACTGGCCTCTGCTGGTACGGTCTGATGGTAGATATAATCGTTATCCTTTATTAGTTCCTTCAATTTCTCCTGAATAGTAGTCAGGTTCCGTTTTGTGATTTCCGTCAATACCATTCCCGTATCTGCACTCAAGTTCGAACTAGGAGGCATGGTGCTGGGGAAATTGTTTGCCATTCTATTTGCTTCCTTCGCTTGAACTTCAGCTGCAGTAAGTCTCGCAACAGCAACACCGTAAGAATTCGCATCCTCATCTGCAAGCGCTTGATAATACTGTGAATTCGAGCTCATCAAGCTTGCTTTGATCTAGATGCGAGTGAGCCAATCGTCTTTATATCGAATAGAAGTGTTACTTACCTGTGTGAAAAGAAGCCAAACTTTCTCGAAGATAGCCTTGTTGACGTTTTCCTGGACGCCTTCAAGTGCTTGCTGATACAAATAGGCTGCTTGACTAGATAGTTTTGCCAGTAACCCTACTTTCTTCTGGTCTGCAACTTGCTTCTCAAGAAATATTTCCTGAGCTTGCGCGAGCATGATCTGAATTAGAGTTTTGACCGTGTCTCTACTTAGATCAGACGAGGGTGCATGTAAGAAGTTTTCGTTTATGTAAGTGAACATTCCGGCAGAAGCTTGGAAGGAATGGTAGGCAGTCTTCAGACCAGCTTCTTCGGAACGGCTTTGGTTAGCTGCGTGGCAGGATAGAACAGCGGCTATGTTGAATATTATCGAGGCTTTCTCGAAGGCAAGTGAATACTGAGATGTCGACTTGTGGGTAAATGCATCGAACCTGTTATGTCTAAGTCAGTATATTGATACAAGGCGAACACTTTGCCTCCGCAGGAACAATCATACCAGGTAAAGGAGATCTTGATATGCTGCTCATCGACAGGAAATCGGAGATCCAATAACTCAAGCTGCCCATAGTAACGATATAGTAGATCCCTCCCGGAGGTGCTATCCTTGCCCGCACCCCTCATGTCCTGCCGAAGGCGGTTGAGTGTCGCGCATTCTTCCGCATATCTTTCGGGATCGTCTCCATATGTATCTCTGATATAGGTCTTGAGCGGGGTGATCCAATCGATCTCGTTTGTAGCCTTTAGAGGCACCGAGATCATGGGAGTTTGCGTCATAGCGGAGGATGCGAATTGTCGTAGAAGACTTGTGCGCGACGAAGAATTTCTCTAATATTTCCTAGTTCCGTCTATCATGAGGGGAAGTTGTTTTATAGGAGGTAGTCTATCGTCGTATGTACGGGTACAAAGAGGTGTGGGGTTGATGTTAGGTAGTTTGATGCCGTATCGACGAGGGATACTGGATCAGGTTATTAATTGTGCGTCGTGAATTTTGTCACCACTTCTTAACGCACTCCTTGACACACTATCACACGACGCGACACTTGCTCCAAATCAGTTCTTTATGGGCGAGATTATAGCGGGAGTTGGTGTATCTTCCAACATGCTGTCGTCCAAAAAGTGAAGTGGAAGAAGGTCGGGATGAGAATAGGATGTTGTATGGCGGCGTATGGCTGGCGGCGTATGGCGTACGGTGTACGGTGTAGGTAACCTAATTAATTATGTTGCGACAAGACGCTCAAAAAATCGTGTAAGGTTAAAGTTGGACTTGATCAAGTAAGATGATGCACGAATAAGGTGACACGCGGCGCGCTGAGCAAATGCAGTGAGACCTAAGGAAGTGGCCATGCGAACGGAGGTTCGGGCTGGCAACAACGAGAACGTTTGAAAGTATTCTGGGCAGGCGTCTACGAAAAAAAGGTAGCCGCTGGTCGTTCAATCTTTAAGGCTTAAAACCAAGTACTTACCAGGTAGTAAAACCTCCCACATCTACAGGTGGGGTCAGGCTAGAACACTAAGGTTTTGCTGGCAGATGCTAGGGCAGATGGCTGGGACAGCTATCTTAAAAGGTACCATAATACCTGTTTGGTGGGGTAGGTTTTTGGTGTGGAGAATCAGATGGTAGGGCATCGTTAATTGTCAGCAGCTTTAAGGTTCTGCCCTGTAATAACATCGTCCCTACCTAGTACCTAGAGGTAGGTAATTAGGTATGTAGTTACCCTATCTGCAAGACTACTAGGTACCGTTAGGTAAGTAACTTAATCTTGCCGATGCCCTATCATTTTTTAGGTATCTGATTTATTTAGCTTGATGTTAGGCAACCATATCTCGTATCGTATTGTACCTATCGTACATCCATAATCGCTTACGTGATGTGTAACATGGCGCTTAACATACGAGACGCCTTTTTCATAGCATACATTACTAGTGCTGTCTACGTAAACTCGACGACGCACCCCAAAGGGGTGCTGCGCTTTAATTAGGAAAACGGGCAAGATTAGGGATTCGATCCGAAGT
>MU284177.1:0-22560 GCA_022478815.1 Daldinia bambusicola
GCAAAACTGATATCGATTGTGGATGGCAGCGCGTCTAACCCTTTCCAGCGGTACCTGAGAGGGTGGTTTTACTTTGGCCTGATACCATAGTATTGATGCAAACATCAAAGTATCAATATATGAGATGCCAGGTTACGATTTTATTTTCATCTTGCTATGTGGCTTTGTTAAAATTATTACTGTTATTGATTTATCTATTTTGGTAAATATTAAAGATGAATCAGTTTACTTGTAGAAGTTACCTAATTAGGTAGATTGGCTTGATTTTTTGATCGTAGGTGCACGTTGACGACGTGAAAGGACCGAAGGACGCGCGACCTCCGCGGTAACAATCTTCCTTATGACGTTGGGAATCCAAGATTTTGCGACAAGACAGAAAAATATAGACAAACATGCCATTCCACTAAAAGTCCATTACAAACACTTACCTACCTGTAACCGCGGACATAACCTAAGCTACAAGTACCTAGGTATGTACAATACAATTACATAAGTTAGGTACCAGCTCACCTACGACATACATAGACCTTGATCGTACCTAACCTTTACCTTGTCTCTTACAAGGCATTGACCTCGTTGATCTCTTTACCTTTCACTAAACCTTCTAACCTCTCAAAACAAACCCTGACCCTTAGTCTGGAAGGAGGAACGTAGAAACGCAGGAACACAGAAAACAAGAAAGACAAAACGCCTCCGTCTTTTTTATTTTCATTTCGTTAGTATTCCCTCTCATCATTCCCCCCCATTCAAACGCATCTAGCAGTTATTATATCATCGCGATTTGTTCTTGTCGCGCATAAGTTTTTCTTATTTTAGCCTCTTCTGCCGAATCCATCATCGAAAATCGGCAAGTCCAAATATTGATACATACAGCCCAGCACGCAAAGAAGACTGCGCAAAGAATAACAAGGGGAACCACGATCGCATCCCTATCTGTTTATAGTGCTGTATCGAGCCGTATAGTACCGCGTCCATTCTACCGACCCCATCGCCTCGTCTTGCATCGACTTGCATCGACTCGAGCCAAATCGCATTGTGTCGCATTCTTATAAACTCATCCTCCTCTCATATATCCTCGTCTGTGTCTACGAATGCGACCGACACCTTGACCTCTTCATTTTCCGCAGAAGATCGACATTCACACTTTTTTATATACGTTCTAACGCGCAACTTGCTTCTCGTCTAACAGAAGGAAATCACCTAAGTTGCCGCATAAACTCGACTTTACGTCGTCCGGCTTCCGCCAAGTATAACCCATAGATACCTCGATTTGCGACTGTACGCTCCTCGCATTTTCTTTCGAGACAATGGACAGTGCCAAAGACGCGGCAGCAGACACTTCTGCTCCTAATTCTGCAACGACCCAAGGCCCAACAGCTTCTAATATAGTACCACTGATGGCCGGCGCAAATGGTAACGGTACAAACTCTACAACCATTACGACGACAAACATGGCGAATCCAACGCTCCTAAATAAGAAAAGGAAAAAGGATGGTTTGAAGCCAATCATCACTACAGAAGGGCCAGCACCAGGGTAAGATTATACAATTATTTTTACTTTATCTACATAACTTTTGCTTGCTTTCGTTTTCCTTTCCTTTGGATTTCTTTTCAAATTTCCCTTTCCATTTACTTCGACCTACTGCATATGCAGATCACCATTGCAACGCATAACACAATTCATTGTTGCGTTGTACACGGTTGCGAGTTGAGATGTAGGTACCTCACATCCTGCAACCCGTACCTATGTAAGCCAAGCCAGCAAGCAAGCAAGCGGTAATCCAGGAAGCATTGGAGAGGATCCGAGATGGCGAACGGAAATCCCCGCAGGACGGATGGAACTTGGATCTTGGAACAGAAACCAAGAAAAAAAAAAAAAAAAAAAAACAATGAAGGGAGGCAATTCCAAATAATACAGGATAAATCGCAAATCCCACTATACGACGGCGTCGACAACAGAAACAAGCTTCTTCTATACATCGGAGACCATGATACACACACCTGGGTTATCTTCTCTCTTATCGGTCATCTGCCATCCCATATTGACTGTTTCTGGCCCGGGTATCTGCATACCTTATAACATACGCGCACATGCACGCGCACACATCCTATCTGACGGTGTTATGTTATACCAGGGCAGACTTATAACGACAAATCAGTATGTTGTTATAAGCAACATCTATCATCTGCTCTTTTGTGGCGGGGCTGAGCCGAGCCGACCGTCAGTTGCTGTTGCATCATCACCCAATCCCTCCCCTCTATCAATGACCCCCCTCCCCCCCTTGGCCCGCCTTTCGGCCCCCCTGAAAAGGGTCAAGCGCTATTCCAACTGCGGAGTGTAGTTGATGGAGGGGCTTCCCTGTACGGGTCACAGCCCTGTCAGGATCGGGGACTCGACCGAACAGAAGCTACAAAGTTCCAACGGTGCTTTGAGCCTTTAGCGCCCACAGCTTCTTTCTCGCCGTGCAAACCTGGTCATCCTCTCCATAATCAGAGCCGATCTACTAGATCAACTATATCCCGTCACGCCTCTACATTTTCGCATATTCAGATACAGTCCATCCACCGGGTCAACTTGACTTGACTTGACTTGACTTGACCGGGGGAACTGATTGGAACCACGGCGGGGAGAGGGGATAACTTGATTATTACCGTCTCTTTTTTTTTTTTTTTTTTCGACACGCAAGCGCATCATTTGACGAAGATCATTACACGCAACTTCTTTTTTTTTCTTGATCAACTGCACTTTTCTTCTCCTCTACCTTTATACTCTTTATTCTCGGTTGAGCTGTGTAGCGCAACGGCGGTGCTATTCAGCGCTGTGATGCGCTGTGGTGCGATTTTATCACGCATTCACTCAATTCTCTCAACTCACCAGAATATCTCTTGTCGTACATAATCGTTAGCAAAGCTGGTGGTTTACTCTTGTCAATTCTCTTTTTCGAGCCCTTGCTGATTCCCATCATCGCCTGCATCGACTATATCGTCGTCTATTTATTTCATCTACCCTGCCATTTCTCTTATATACTTCCTAAAAATACCTGAGGATTGATCCTATTATTTGCTCTTCCTCCGCTTCTGACTATCAAGCACCTTCTTATTTTCGCCTGGAAGAAGTGCGCCATACCGGACACAATGGCTACCATGAAGAAAAGGTTATTACATACCATCTACTACTATTACTACTAACTATGGCTTGGAACTCCCCTCCAACTTTATTACATCTTCCTCTCCCACTCTCCCCCCACCCCACCGCCACCATCAGAGTTATTGCGACTGGGTCGGATTACCTAGTCTACCCAGTCTACCCTGACTGGGCGAGGTATCTTAATGGGTTTTTACCCAAGCCTGTCTTTCCATTGGCACATCTAGTTTCGGGCCGCCAGGGTGCCGCTCGCATAGCCAAACGACTAGGATTACTGAATCTGCAGCCCGCCGCCACATTGCCAACCTCTTCTCGAGCTTGCTTGCGCTGGCTATATTTCACCTTTCATTATTGCATCATTGTCGCTACTGAATTCTTGTTTTAAGTCGCGCTATTGTTTACTGATATATTTATATCGCTTGTTATTATTTTTCCTTCTTCTTTCTTACTTGGACGGGTATAGTTACTAATATTACCTGATATAGACCGCCGCATCTATCTAATATGAATCAACACTCCCCCACATCGTCCTCCGGCCCAGAAGACGCTGCCGAAAATACCGCGGACGAGGAGGATTCTGAGGATTACTGCAAGGGTGGATATCACCCTGTCCAAATCGGCGAGAAATTTAAGGATGGAAAATATACGGTTGTACGAAAACTTGGATGGGGCCACTTCTCAACAGTCTGGCTTTCGCGAGACAACACGAACGGTAAGCATGTCGCATTAAAGGTCGTGCGATCCGCCAGTCACTACACAGAAACCGCGATCGATGAAATCAAGTTACTCCAGAGAATCGTCCAAGCGAACCCCAACCACCCCGGCCGGAAGTATGTCGTCAGTCTGCTTGACTCCTTCGAGCATAAAGGTCCGAATGGGGTGCACGTATGCATGGTGTTTGAGGTTCTTGGGGAAAACCTTCTAGGGTTGATCAAGAAATGGCAGCATAGGGGCATCCCCCGAGATCTTGTCATGCAAATCACAAAGCAGGTGTTAATGGGCCTGGATTACTTGCACAGAGAATGCGGAATCATTCACACAGATCTCAAACCCGAGAACGTTTTGATAGAGATCGGAGACGTGGAGCAGGTAGTGAAGAAGGTAGTGAAGAACGAGAACTCGGACAAGGAAAATAACAGAAACGGAAGGCGGAGGAGACGAACTTTGATTACTGGCAGCCAGCCGTTGCCGTCGCCCTTGAACGCGAACTTTAATCGCGACAACCTCTTCCCATCGACTAAATCCCACAGCAGTCTTAACGCCATGTTGCAAGACGGTACGTACCAAAATATTCTGAAGCTATCCCTTTCGGCTATTCCTACATCAGTGATATTTAGGCTACTCGAGCCTTGTGGCCTTACTCTTTATCACTACTACTACAATTTCTCCCATGTTATAACTCAGTACAGCATGCTAACATATCCTTCTATTTTTAGCAGCAACACCGAGTTCATCAACCAGTGACAGACAGGGGCAGAGAGAAAAGACAGCGTGAGTCACACCTATAAGCCCACTCCAAGAGTCATTTGCTAAATATTCATCTTTCTGTAGTGAGCTCCTCACTAAGGAGGTGTCTGGGATTTCTCTCGACAAATCCGCGACTAGCGGTACAGCTTCTGCGAGCGAAAAGAAGAAGCGGAAGCGGAAAGGGCCGATTATTAATGTCAAGATTGCGGATTTGGGAAATGCTTGCTGGGTCTCGCACCACTTCACGAATGATATCCAGACAAGGCAATACCGGTCACCAGAGGTTATCTTGGGTGCCAAATGGGGCGCGAGTACTGACGTGTGGAGCATGGCAGCCATGGTAAGTTACTCCTTTACCATTATTCCACCTTGTGCTGCCAGTTGTTCTAGTGGGCGAGGGTTCAGTGGCTAATAGAGCGTACTTATTCAGGTATTCGAGCTGATCACTGGTGATTACCTTTTCGATCCTCAATCGGGAACTAAGTACGGTAAAGACGATGATCATATAGCACAAATCATCGAGCTTCTTGGGCCTTTCCCCAAGGAACTCTGGAAGACCGGTCGCTGGTCCCAAGAGATCTTCAATAAAAGGGGAGAGCTTCGTAATATTCATCGATTGCGACACTGGGCGCTACCCGACGTTCTCCGTGAAAAGTACCATTTTAAGGATTTCAAGGATTTGCCGCAAAAGGAGCGAGAAGAGAAGGAGAAAGCTCGGAGAGATCGGGCTGAGGCCAAGGCTAGGGCTAAGATGGAAGCGAGGAAAAACGGCGAAGACGAGGATGCTGTAGAGGACCTCTTCCCTGACGATGAACCTGCTCTCGAGTACCAGCCCACTGAGGTATCTGAGTTCCTCCTTCCGATGCTCGAGTTACTACCCGAAAGACGCGCGAATGCCGGCGGCATGTCTAATCATCCGTGGTTGGACGATACGCCGGGTATGGAGGACATTAAAATAGAAGGACTTGTACCTGGGAGTAAAGGCGAGGGTATCGAAGGCTGGGCATGTGAGGTCAAGAAGCGGTAGAGTCTTTGGTTACATGTCGCTAGTTCTCGGTAATGGTGATAATGATACTTCGGGTTTGGCCATGGGAATACTCGCGGGAGAGAGACACGATCAGTCCTTCCTATTTTTAGTCAAGGAAAGAGAAAGAAAGAATCTAACATAGAAACGGGGCTTCGATCCAATGATTTACGACTCCGCTTTCGGTAGCAGAGAAAGAGAAGAGAAGACAAGAGAAGCGAAGAAAATTTGTGAAAAAAAAGCGAGAGCAATACAGTTCCAGGAGTAATGTGTTTATTATAGTAGAACCTGGGACATTCTGTTTTTAAACATCGTTTCCTCGCATTCTATGACCATCTATTCCTTGATAATTAGATACTGTTTCTACGTAGGAGTAGGGATAAGGGATGTAATGAATGGGTGGTTTTGGGGCATAAATTCCGACGTGTGCCAGCTTTGCAGATGGTGTCATGTAATATTAGATACCCGCCTGTCTTCCTAGATATATACTTCACTTCTTATACAGCCAGCTTGAATCACATTACTGTCTGGTCTTAGCATGAAGCTTCAACGGACAAGAATGGAGAAATCCCGAACCGGAGTTTAACTGGGCGTACAGAAGAATAGGTGTTATCAGTATCAGTTACAGGTGGGAAGACTTAGGTATAACTGGCTCATTTTGACGAACGTAATAGAGTTTATTCACCACATCTCTATTAACCTCATGAACATTGCAATTCCATACTTTAGGTAGACATTTGGGCAAGTTTTTATTTTTAGACCCAGGTGTCTGATGTGCTAATATCAAAACCTTGGGGGGTCACCTAACCTGAACTACCGATTACCAGAGATGCTTGAGTGAAAATAGAGGTGTGCACGTAAATCGTAACTCCAAGCATACACACACACACACACACACACACACACATCACATATAATAGCATCGCCTGTAAAGAACCTCCATATGATATGATTTGCAATTTGAAAATGGTTATAGCCAGTCCAATCTACCCGTGTTTTTTTCAGCCCTTCTTCTTCCCCTTTTGCGTCATCTTGCGAAATGCTTCGATTCCGCTGGCGCCTATTGGTCGGTAGTCCGGAGCGCGCGAGGGATCAAATGTACTGCGCGGGGCGATCGTGTATGTCGAGGGCAGACCCATAATGCGAGCCTGGCTCACATCCCTCGCGGGAGCTAGCATGCGTGCACGCTCCTCCTCGGCAATGCTCTGTGCGGTATGGCGTTGGTTAAGCGTCAACTGGCTGCTCGTAGCAACTTGCTTGAGCTTCGCGGCCCTATTGAGAGTATTAGCAAGAAACTATTTGGAGTAGATACATAGGGGGTATTCTTGGACGTACTGGTAATCGAAGTCTCGCGTCTCGATATGACGTTTCTTGTAGTCGTCGGTGCGCTTGAGGATAGGTCTACTCCACTCGCCCAACAGACGCTCAGCCATGCGCTTGATGCTAACCTCAGGCTTCTTGCTCTTTGTATAGAATAAGACAACTTTGCCGATGCCGCTTGATCGCAGGGTTTCCTTCTCGATGGGGAGGCGCGTCAAAGCTTGGAAAATGTCGCGCTGAATATTATAGGCGGGTAGTGACCCATCATTTAAGGGTTCGAGGAAGAATTTTACGTGCTGGAGGAAGTTGGTGTCCGGGTCGACGACCGCTGCTTGATTGGTGTTACGATTAAGCAGCGCCATCACCTCAGGGAGGAGCTTCAGCTTGTGCAGAGCCGGCTGGCCTGCTTCGCGTGCCTGGTTATCCGCTTGGCAAGCATTCTCCATGCGGACTTTAAGGTCGGCAATTCGCTCGTCTAACTCATCTTCCAGATCCTACGAGTATGCGTTAATGAATGTAATAGACCAAAATTGCCATTCGGTAATACGTACCACTTCATCCTTCTTCTTACGTCTAGAACCTTTGGGCTTGGCCTGGTTTCTAGCTGCGCGTTCAATAGCGCGACGCCGTCGCTCCTCAGGCGGTAGGTTCTCTTCGTTCTCAGGTTCCGACTCTTGCTCTGGGGCATCTGCTCCAGGAACCTTGCGCACGCGCTTAGTGTGTAGAATCTCGCCGTCAGCTCCATCATTATCATCGTCGCGCGATCGCTTCTTTGCTCGTCGTCCTTCCTTAGGTTTCTTCGTAGCTGTGCCTTTTCTTTTTCCCGCCTTCAGTGTACGTGCCGCGTCCTCGTCGATGACTTGGGGTTCGGGTCGCTTCTCGTCGACGCGGGCGGTGGCAGGGTCGTAGTCGTCGAATTGATCTTCGTCGATGTCGGATAGGGCGTCCGAGTCTTTGTCCGAATCGCCAGCCCGAGCAACGTCATAATCCCCTAATCCTTCACGAGTCGTCCCGTTCTCTTCCTCGTGGAGGCTCTGAGAAGGGGAGCCCGCGTCTGACATTTTGATTGGCGTGGTATAAAAAATTGATTAAAGCAAGGTGGCGAAAAGAGAGAAAAAAAAAAAAAGAGTCGGCTTGATGAAATATTGAGAAAGTTGTGATGGACTTTTCTCAATTAGCTGCAGTCTCTTAATTGTCCGTAGATGGAAGGACCAAGAACAATAAGGCAGAAATACGAAGATTCCTCAGAATAGGAACGACGTTAGAGAAATTAGGAAAACATGTATAAAAAGGCGATCGATAAATTCGCCAACGCCTATTTCTCAAGGCACGGTTGACGAATTGAAATTGATGAAGTTGTTTTACAAGGCTTATGAGAATTGAAGGAAACAACAATATTTCTACATAGCGACTTCAGCGAACAAAGACTTATTTTATTAGGTAAGGTCGGTAAGGTCTGAGCAAACATAACACGGCTATTTACGTTAAGTTATGTTGTGGCTAATGTATTATGCACGGTACATCGTACATGATGTACCTAGGTACCTCTATGTGCCTGATCTTTTTTAAAAATGACCCTTGGACCTCATTATGTACAATACCCTAGGTGATGCACCTACTATAAGATGTACCCAGGTACTATGTACTTGCTGATTACCTCTTAACTTACCTAACTTAATATGTGGGACCTAACGAATATCGAAAAGGGCCATTAATTTTTTTGTTTACTTTGTCGCTAACGGTTGCCAACAGAAACTGTCGATTCTCATCAGACCCGAAATCCAAAAAGTTGACCGCGAATTAAACTGCTACATCGGAGACTCTCAAAGAAACCCCTAATCGTCTAAATTCCTTTTCAATACCGCCTTTCACTTTACCATTTTCGTGCCGTCAATTGGCCTTCCATTCTGCAAGCTACAGCGTTGTATCATTATTCATTTTTTTCTTTTTCTTCCTTTAAGCTCTTTTGTCGATGGTCACTCGATCGAGGCCGAATGGAACGACGAAGCTACGAATCTCCCATGGACTGGGAATACCAGAATAATGCCCCAGTAGACCCATCGAGTCCATTCGTGCAGTCTGCTAAACAAATACAAGCTAAAGGTATGTCGATACCCGTTATAAGTTTTGTTATAGTGTCGCCTTCGCCTACCGAGCTTTATATAACTAAGGCTACACGGACGAGAGAAAAAGTATTGCAAACAACAAACACTAATATTTCGTCGCCGTTCTAGGAATCTTTGGCTCTTCCGTACTTAATAACAACGGCTCCCAAAGCACTTTCGGTCAGACCTCATTGGAACGCACGCAAAGCACACCATCTGCCCAGAAGACTCTGCCTCCTACGCCACGTCAACCCTCTATCTTTTCCGCGTCTGGTCTCCAGAGAACCGTTACGGCGCCTCCTTTCCGAAATCCAGCATTCACAACGCCGAGGAAACCCTTTGATTCCGACGCCCTATCTGAGTTCTCCCCCGCCGAGTCTAGTCCGGCCGCTACTGACGTTTCTGACTATCCCGACACCCCCGAGAACGACCGCTCGTCTACCTTTGCGCACATGACGATAACACCTGCGACTGTGAACAAGTTGAGATCGTTATCGCCAAAGAAGGCCTCCGGTAAAGGTGAGATAGCCAAGACTATCTTTGCTTCACGAGACAAAGTGCGCAAAAGGAAGCGGTATAATGAGGATAGAGATGTTAGCGGATACCGTCTACCTTATCTCCGGCCGGATGAATGCGAGGATTCTGATTATGAGTCGGATGAGAGCACATTCCAGCCAGGGAAAGCCCGCAAGGACCAGACAAACCGCAACAAGGATGGTTGGTTTGGCGCCTTTCTGGCTACCGTTCAACGGCATCCATATGCTCCGAGTATTCTTGGTTATTGGTTGACTTTCGCATTTAATCTATTCTGCGTATCGGCCGCGTGCTGGGTCGGCTGGGCCGTCATCGATGGTTTGCGCCAGGACTTCTCTACCGAGAGACAAGCTCTAAGGGCCGATATCCTTGCCGAGATTGAAAAATGCACAAGCGATTATCGAGAGAACAAATGCTCTCCTATCGAGAAACGCTTACCCGCTATGTATGAGATGTGTGACCAATGGTTTGCCTGCATGAATCAAAACCCGGACAACGTCAAACAGGTATCAAGCAGTGCGAAGGAGATGGCTAAGATTCTCAACGAGATTGTGGAGACCATGTCCTACAAGACTATCGTTAGTAGATCCTCTACAAGATGCGCCGACCATAGAAGCAGTCAGCTAACGTGTAAACTAGGCTTTATTTATCATATTGTTCACGATATTTATATACAGCGGAAAGTCGTTATACAAGAGCGCGAACGCATTTACGGATATCCCCCAGGTTCATCCACCAGCCCCGTTTCCGTCACATCATGCAGGCGATCCACATCTAAAGCCTCTGTCCCAGCAAGTATATTGGCAAGCGGTACAACCACAAACTCCACGACACGCGAGCAATCGACGCTTTATCCAGGACGAAACTCCGGACACAGATGAGGTGCCAAGATACTCTCTCCCGCCCCCGGAGACTCCTATCTCGCGACGAAGTCCATCTAAAGGCGAACGCGGTAGAAGTCCAACCAAGAGTAGGAGCCCAGTGAAGCGATACTGAGGCCAGGGGGGCGAGTAACTTGTACGATAGAGGATAGAATGTGTGGGCAGTGGCACAAATAATCGCTGAGCTGTTATCAACCTCTGCGAGTTCCCAAGGACTATTATAGTTTAGTTAATCCTGGAGTGACAGAGCTAATTTCAAAATCGACCTTGAAATAGGTTCTTGTTATCATACGGCGTGCAACTATGTGTTACAATGACATAGGGATATATTTCCAAGTTAGATGGTTAATATACCTCAGGTATTGAGGCTGTTGCCCTCTGCCATAAGCATTTCCCCGTCGTGGACTTTAAGATACTGATTGAATACTTATTCAATAGGTGTTGAGATATATGTAGGTACACTGGACTTGCCTTTCTGACCGTCCTGCTGATGTACCTTTCCTTTGGGGTAATATGGTAATATGTATAAAACTACCGTGCGATTAGCGCCCAATTTTAAATTTTAACCCCAAGTAGGTTGATATCCATCACAAGTAGCTTAGCAAGATCTGGAATCGAGTAGATTTCTCCTCTCGGATAGGTATACATATGGCTAAGAGAATTTGGTTGTAAGCTCAGGTCGAACAACAGCCACCGCAATCACAACCGTCATAAATAAATCAAAGTTAACCAAGCTCCCCGTCATAAAAGCCCGATAGGTTCTTTGCTGGTCATCCTGGCGTTTACAGTCATTTACACTATCCTGGCGTATATGCCTACATGTATTCCTGGTATATGATCTAACGATCTACTAGCTTTCTATAGTTTGATAAGAGATTTATGGTTTTCCCGTCCCCCTCTTGCTGGATCAGACGACGATTGGATAGAAGTCCATAATTCGGGGTCCATAGTTTCTGTATCGATTGACCGCTTAATAAGAATCTTCCGAAGATTCAAGCACTGGGACGAATTCGCTACGAAACTATGACGCAGTCATGAATGAAGTTGTCTTTGTAGGTAATTGGAACCTCTTAAGGTTGGAACGGATCGTGAGATGTACAACTGAGATACATTTATTATACTTCAGCAACACCATTAACATCATGCGTCCAATCTCATGTTTAGGTATATGAATTACATTCCTTAAACGTAAGCGGCTGAAAGCTTAACTGTATTATACAATATTACACCCATCTAAAGTCGGGTAGCCATCTACCTACATAATACACAAGTACCTATTGATAGGACTTTTCAGAAACGCAGTTTAGAGCGGGAACATCGGGAGCATTTGTTCCCAAAAGTTCCACATAGTCCATATTGCTAAACCTATTGCGGCTTTGGAACTAAGACGTAGGATGACGAGGTCGACCTTAAAACCCCGCCTAAGTTGTCGGCGGCAGGCATACATTAGTAGTAGTAGGTACCTTAGGTACTGTACAATACAGGTTGGTATGCACAAATCATACAAATGTCTAATTTGCTAATAGAGGTATGGATACTACCAAGCCGGCCTAGACATGCATGTATTGCATGTATTAGTACACGCACATGGCCTAGCATATGGCGATTGATGGGATTTTCAGAATCCCCTTTCTATTTTGAGTCAATGTCTACTATGTACCTGCCTGCTTGCTCGTCGCTTATTGTCGTTGCACATAGGTAATCAGTAGACACCGTCCACTACCTAACGTAATTAGTTGCGAAGTAGCGACATGTTTTAGAGCATTTAGAACAGACGGGAGTCCGGGTTGTGGTCTGTTACTTAGGTAAGTTGCCTCTAAAGTTATAGGTACTTCTATAATTCAAATTTTCAACCGTGCTATAGAAAACGACAGGGCTGTCCCGTAAAGTCTGGTCTGTTACACAGCAGCTGTTCAAAACCTAAATTGTACCCGCGCTGTATTTTATACGTATCTCCATTGTATATTGCATATTGTATTGTATTATATGGTATTATATTGTATTGTAGCAGCTGCGAGTCCTAGGTATGCAGATAAACTAGCGCCTAAGCTGTTATCCTTGAAACACCCAAACTTCTAAAGGCAATGCTCAAAGAGATTGAATTCTAGTCATCACTTTTCTTTTACACACACACACAGTTGCTAGCCGTACCTCCACGTGCTACCTTTTTGAGGTGTATATCCAATGCAAAAAATTTTATTTACAATGCACCATTCCACCAGCTATCCAATACGCAACATTTGTATAACATAGCGTGAACCGCTTCCCTTCCCCTCGTTTAATTCCGGAAAATATCTACACCTTAAAAAGTCAAGGCTGCCCCGCGCACTTCCAACGTCCAAGCTCGCCGGCACGGGTTCGCGCGTAATCTAAGTTCAGGCGCGCTCTTATCCGGGATAGGCCGAATGCACGACGCCCTTCTTAGCCCTTCGACGCTCTCCTCTAGCTAACAACCGGTGGTTCCAAGCCTGTTCACCGTCTCTCTGACCTGAGTATGCCCTCCTGCTAGCCTCGATCCGCTACAATGGAAGGGGATCCAGGTAGCGGGCCATCCGCCGGCCAGACATCCTCGTCGTCTAAACCCACCCCGAAACTTGAACCCTCTGCGCCCTCTGCCGCTTCTGGAGCTGGCAGTACTTCAAACCCTCAACTGTCTAAGCGTAGGAGGGGTCTAGGTGTTGTTACTCCTAACGCGTGTACTGAGTGTCGAAAGAAGCGTGCTAAATGCGATGGCCAGAAGCCGTGCGGCCGGTGCAGAGCGCAGAAGGATGTGGAATGTATATACGAGATCCCCGTCCGCCAATCCAAGGAAAACCTGCGCCACGAGATTGAAGCACTACGGCGCCAGCAACGCCAGAGCGATTCCGTCTTCTCCGCCCTCGTTCGTCCCGACTTGGTTGAGGAGGTCTTGCAGAGACTGCGCCAAGGGCAATCCGTCGAGGGGATATCGGAATGGCTGGGTGGTGGTGGCGGTGGTGGTGGTGGTGCTCCTGCTGCTGCCTTACCTTCTGCTGGGCCCAGCTTTGCTAGGCCAGGCGAAACTAGAATCGGAGTTACGCTGCCTCCTCTTTCAACTTATGGTGGCGCGCTCGCCGGTCCTAGTGGCTTCGGCACCATGGGTTTAAGCCCCGTGACAGGTCAGGCACACACAATGAACCAGGAGTTTGACCCAAATAGCCCTTGGAATTTCTCATCGCAGAGTCAGACCGTGTCAACCCGTAGTGACTCCCATCCGGATATTATGCAGTGGGCATCAGAGGCACCTCCGCGGTCCCGCGTCGGCACATGGCTCCAAGAGCAGTCTTCGACGTCCGAAGGACCCCGATATCGTGGAGTAGACCAAATCCTTTCGCCATTGGATTCCCCCGAAGTGAAAGTTCCCCCAGGCACATGGACTACTGTAACTGCGGATAATGGTTTGGTATCGCATCTTCTAGCCCTCTATTTCTGTTGGGAATATCCAACGTTTGCGTCGCTTAGCAAGGAACATTTTATGAAAGATTTCAATATCGGGAGGGATCGATATTGCTCGGCGATTCTAGTAAACGCATTGCTAGCTCTTGGCTGTCGCTTCTCGACGCAGCCGAATACGCGGGCAAATCCGAACGACCCACGTACCGCAGGCGATCACTTTTTCAAAGAGTCTCTAAGACTATTTTACCGAGAAAACAACCATCATACTCTGACCACCATCCAAGCTTTAGGAATAATGTCTATTCGAGAAGCGAGCTGTGGAAGGGATTCGGAATCTTGGTATTATGCAGGTCAAAGTATACGGTTGGCCATCGAAATGGGACTCCACCGCCTACAAAACGATGGCGACGAGGATGAGATAGCTGTACAGGCTGCGACATTCTGGGGTGCCTTTGCCTTGGACCAGTAAGCGCGTAATCGGCCGCCTCTAGTGTTCCAGCTGACGTATATAAAGTGCGTGGTCATTAGCGACTGGTTCTCTGCCTCAATGTTCTTGCTTTCCGCATTTGCCGCCAAAACCTGCCATTATAGATGATATAGAAGCTTCCCTGTGGGTTCCTTATACGGATGACGGTAGGTCACGTAAAACTCTCCATCAATTTATTGCTCGGCATAGGCAACATCCGACAGGGTCTAATTGGTTATACAGGCGCTCCCTTACAACGATCTTGCGAACAACCATCTAATGTGCGATCTGTTTACAAATGCTTCTGTGAGCTCAGCGAACTTGTTCACCAGTCGCTATATATTCTTCATTCTCCTGGCAAACCTGTCACAAGCAGAGACTTGCTCAGCATTTATACGCAATACCTAAATTGGTACGATAAAATTCCCGAGGTGTTGCGATTAGGTCACAACTTTACGCCGGCGGTCCTCTTCGCCCAGTAAGTCTTACCCTACCATTCGATTTCTTTATGTTGATCTATTTGAACTTATTCATCTATTAGTATGTATTATCACTTCGCAATTTTACTCCTTTTTCGACCTCTCATAAAGCTTCGAATTATTGGTTCAGGCATTCTTCCTCGCGATGTCTGTACTCAAGCCGCGGATGCAATCCAAGGCCTACTACGTTCATATTCCCAACTCTATACTCTTCGCCGCACGCCGTCGTTTGTACCGTACTTTGTACTTACATCCTCCATCATGCATCTCGCTATAGGCGCCGACACCTCTAAGGGGCCATCTACTTCACCAGCGGAAGATTCGAACCTCTCGCTGGTTAAGCCCGAAGACACAGAAACTGAGCATAACCATAGGCGGCTAACTTCTAGTAGTCGAGATGAAACAGAGCCTACCTCACCTTCTAGTACCATTACTGCGAAGTTGAACCCCCGGGTATCTGAAGCTCTCAGCCAAGGTATCGCGCACTTAACCGAGATGGCGCCGTGTCATCATTTCGCGCACCAAGCCCTGAATATTCTGCAATTCCTAGCCAAAAAATGGGGGATCGAGGTAGACATACCACCGGGTGCGGACGCATCAGATGAGATTGACAACTCAGTCCGACCAACAACTAGTAGCTTGAATTTCTTTGCACCCAATGTCAATGAGGATGATTTCCTTTGCTCTTGGAGCAATCGAGACATTGGAGGTCCTGGAGGCACGCAAGGAAGGCAGGTCTCACCTACGCCGCAGACGCATTTTGGCCGTGGGGAAAAGATGGAGGGCATCATAGAAGGTAGCCATAATAAGGGAGGATCTGAGCAAGATCCAATTCCTAGTTTTGGACCTAGCGGCGGCACTGGGCCAGTAGCTCACGCTGCTAAAAGTCTAGAAAACCCATTGTTTTGGCCATTTCCTATGCAAGGTCGCCCAATGCTACCAGAGGGTAAACAGCTCGAAGAGGCAGGCTTTCGCCCTCTTTAGACAACGTGGACTGCGATGCCCAATATAGACGACAAACTTCTGGGCCAGCTGTATTAGGTACTTTTGAATTACCTCTGCTGGTTTGGTAAGTTAAGAATTTGCGATGTATATACGATGGATCGCCAAAACCAGAACATAGAGCTCCCAGCCTATGTATGCCAGCTCAGAAACAATATGGCATACATCAAGCAAGGCGCGGTAAAGCCAGTGGAAGGGAGATATTTTGGGATAGAAAAGGTCTTTAAGGGTTTGATGCGATATGGTCGGTAAAATTCATGATGATGACAATGATGGAAGAGGTTTAAGATGCAAGTAGATGATACCCCCAGCATACGAAAGCGCTTGTCCCAAACCTTGGGTACCGTTGGAAATGAGCTTCTAGCTTGGGAGCGGCCCTCTAAATCATGTTTAGATACCTACCTAAGGTAACGTCGCATAGGCTTGAGAGGGCGAAGAGACAGATTTTAATCACCCTTCGTTCCTGGCCGTTTCTATAAACGCCGCGATGCTGTCGTTCGCCAACTAACTCCCAAGTATCCACTGTGTGACATTGCTTGATACTCAAGATTACCTTGCTCTCATAAACACTTGGTGTGAATTCCTGGTTCCCCTGCTTCTACAAAAGATGCGACGGTGACGGTTCCTCGTACTCGAGCTACTGGGACCTGTTGCAGGATTGGACGCAACTTAGAATAAGCACTGTTTCTATTCACGTTGTGTTAGTGATTTCCCATACTCTATCGTTAGTTTCATCTTTAGTAATAGCTCTGCGGCGGGCTCTTTCATGATGCTAGTGAAATATCGCTGCCTGAATCGAATTATGATCCGATAAAGAGATGAGTATTATTCGGTTTGTCAATTGACCAATTGCAATCGTTGAAATGTAGAGGCGGAGGAGATCTGACCGCGAATACGTAGAACTCGGTTCGAAATGTCACGACGGTATCATTTAGATACAACCCGGCTATGTAAATGAAAATACTTAACGCAGATGGCGGGATTGCACTCTTCGTTATGTTTTGAGATTATTCTCAGTGTCAACAATTCTGATGCCTATTTCATCGTTAGATCCCACGGACCCCAACTTCGTCTTCGAGGATGAGACTAACCAAATCGAATACAGAACGTGACAATATGCATCATCTAACTACCTAACTTAAACTAAGCCAAGAGTTGCTAAGAATACATTTAACCTTTGAACCTAGACTTTTCGAAGAGCCGCGAGACGGGATCCGCGAACGCGGACGCGGACGAACCAACCACGAAACCACCTGCATGCTCCCCTATTCTCCGTCTTCGTTCGGCAATAGTTGACCGAACCCAAGTTCATGTCTACCTACCACGTGACGTCCAGATATTAAATCATGCGCAGCTGAACTGATATATCCGAGACTCGGGGAACTCGGGTGGTTTCAAAATACAGTTGGATTCTTTGCTGATAATGACGTTCACGAGACCATCCAGGATTGTAGGTTACTGGAATATTTAGTCCAGATCTCTTTTACATACCCGACATACCCATCGCTAAATTCAGCTCCAGGTCCCAAAAGTACCGCTAGCCTAACGTTTTTATTTCGATGCCTGAAATGGATCTTTGCCGTCCGCTCGTTGGCGTGGATTTTTATCAACCAATCATCACAAATTAAACAAACCCCTGGCCAAAAAAGATGATCTTACCAAGTCCCATGCCAGCCCTAGGAGATCTAGATAAGGCCCTGCAATTGGCTACAATAAACTTAATGCGGCTGTTCCAGGAAACGTCGCGTTGGTTACTCAATAGAGTAAATATTCATGCCGTCTCATCATAGCTTAGGTCAGGGACCTATCAATCTTTCAGCGTTGTAAGATTTACTTGAGGCTAGGGATGATCCCTTCCCACTGAGCCATGCGAATATCATCCATAACCTGATTGCCACGCCGTATCCTAGATGTTCACATAGGTAAACTAGGAGATTAATAGTGCTTTCTATCAACAATGCGCTTGTATTTGGGGGCCAATTTCTGATATGAGATCGATGCCTTTCTTATTCCTTAACTCCATATACACACTCCATACACCTTCGGTCAAACCTCCGCCAATCCTACAACCTAATGCAGATCTATAGGGCTGAAAAGTCCTATATCTCTCATAGAGTGAGGTCTTCTTCGTGGGAAGCTTCCTTACTCCTATGCTAAGAATGTAATGAGCGGGATTTCCAAGAATCATGACACTTTTGCAAGGGTCATGTTCGACCCGCACCCAGCAATATCAGAGCATAGCTCAAGTTCACAGTTCAATCCTGATGTAGAGTAGGCGATATTTAGAACGATCCTTTCATACCATGAATAGAGCATGTTTCTGGATATCCTTTTAAGAAATGCCGGGCATACCTTAGGAAGCTACCTCCTTAAAAGGCCTCCCTTTTGCCGACTATGGAATCTAGAAAACGCCAAGTTATCTTACGAACCATTATACCACTAGTACGCACTTACTTCTAAGCCGTTACTTTCTACCGTCTAACTACATAACGTTCTCCCCGAAGCAATGTCTAGTTCGCCTTCAACAATAAGAGTCGCCATCATAGGTGGTGGACTGGCTGGCACCATAGTTTTGCGCGGGCTTTTGCGATATCCACATATCGCCGTTGATATGTACGAGTCCCGGCCTACGTTTAGGGACGAAGGACCGGGACTTTCTTTCACGACAAGAGCGTTGGATATTCTAGCCGCTATCGACCCTGACTTAGAGTACTGTCTCGACCGCGCCGGCGCCGTTCTCAGTACTACCGAGACGCGAGTGGCTACTGGCCACGACGTTGGGAGAGAGATAGACGTCAGCGGGCTTGGGTGGAGTTGCAACAAGAACGTCAGCCGCCAAGCTTTTCTATCAGAGGTTCTCAGTTGCGTTCCGCCGCATATGATGCATCCTAGCACGCGGATCTCATCTGTTGCAGAACTGCCCTCGGGACAAGGGCTACTGCTAGCATTTGCAGACGGGTCTAGAAGGGAATACGACATTGTAATTGGCGCGGATGGCACTCACGGCTTCACGCGACAGCTTGTCCTCGGAAACGACGAGTCTCTAGTCCAGCCTTATGCCACCGGGTTTTGGAGCTTGCCTATCAAAGTGCCTCTTCGGCGGGCACAGCAGCTGATGGGCACGCAGTCTCTAGACCCGCGGAAACCCCGCCATACGGGTTGGATTGGAGACGGGACTGCTATCATATATGACCTGCTTGACAATGGCACGGAAGTCCAAATCATTGTTTTCGGCAAGACGAGTGATATAAGGGAGGACTACGGGCTGTCGGAAGCATCGTGGGCGAAGCTTTTCACTCCGGACGAGTTCCGGGGAATGTTTGCAAGCAACAGGGTGCAGGTGTGCCAGGGCACGATCGACGTAAGTAGTAACTATCCAAAGAACACATTGATGTCTCAACTAATCTCTCGCAAGCTCATCCTGAGTGTGTATACCGTACAAGTAGCCGCACTTTGCCTACTCGAACATCGGCCAGCACCGACTTACGTGACCAAAAACGTCTGCTTGATCGGAGACTCAGCACACAGCATGCTACCATTCCCCGGCGCTAGCACAAGCGTCTCCGTCGAAGAGGCGTTGATCCTGAGCACGCTTCTCGGCCGGCTTCCGTCGAAAGCTGCGATCCCGGCCGCACTCCAAGCTTTTGACCAGGTGTGCCGGCCCCGGGCCGAGCAGGCTGCACAGTTAAGCGGCGAGACGGGACTGCTTATTACCGGTCGCGCGCCGGGCATCGGGCTCAACGCGGACCTGCTCCAGCAGCACCTGAGGTATAATTTCGACGTCCTCTTGAACGTGGATATCGAAGCGAACCGGGCTGCTGCCGTCATGATTATGGACCAGTTGCTTGGGGTCGGTGGATCGTGGCATTGACGAATGTTGGTTATGACTCTTTGCCGTCGGGCTGGATCCTGCCACGCATTTCTTCTGTCATTTTTCACTTACTTTTTTTTTTATAGATTTTCTTCTCCTCCTTGATAGAATATTCACTTTAGACCGCAGGACGGCGACGGGATATCGCTCTATGGCGTATCGTACATGGCGATTGGCTGGGTAACACATTAGACTGGCTACATACACGCGGAAACAGGGTTTACAGGGCACGAAATTTATGTATTAGAGGGTTTAGAGGTTAAATTGAACAATAGATAGATTAACGAATCCTATTGACCTTATTCATACCTTACCTAGGTAGACGTATCTAAAAAAAAAAAAACAAAAAAAAAAAAAGGAAAGCTATTTACTACAAGGCATTCAACATCCAGTGGTTTCTGCCAATATCTTGTAGGCACTTGTCTACCTCTACTTGTCATGGTACTGTCCGTGAGGTCCTTATAGGTAGAGATAGCATCGTCAACCCCTCGGGTTGACATCGATCTACCTTTTGGTAGTGTAGCGGTTTGATAGCTATCTTCCCGAACCCTTATACTACTATTGTAGTACTAGGTATGCATCAAGTCATAGAGGAAAGATACCGATGCATTCAACTTTATATTTTCCTATGCTTGCGTAAATCAGCTACCAATCCTGGGTATTCGCCAAATTACTTTCATATGTTCTTATCTTGAAGCCGGAATGTCATCAACGACTTTTAAGATGCAAATTTACTGTATCTTGAACCAAGGATCGTAAACAAGACTTGTGTAGAAATATCCGGTAGTTGTGGAAGAATATACGTGAGCCAATGAGTATCCCTTTACGTTACATCTGCTCATTACCCTGGAGCTGGAGCTGGGATTGGACTGGTTAATGCCATATTAGCCATCGATATAGACTGCCACCATGTAGTTAAATCATAGAGCATACAGTCGGCATATCGTTATGGCATATGAATTCTAATTTGACTTATTATGGCCTGGGTTTCTACGGTATGGTTTGCCTTGGGCACTATGCTCGTTCGTCTCCCCCCTTCGAAGTTGCTCCTACGCTCTCTTCTCGACTTGCTTTGACTAATCACGATGTTTTGGTCTACGCTACTATCGCTTGCGGCATTCGTTGAGGCGGCTCCGCAAGTAACTCCTGTGAAAGGACCTGGAAGTAATAGCCTTGTTAGATTTGGATGTTCTCAGGTCGTAATTGAGCGACTTGACCCGTAAGATCCAAGTTCCATAGAATTGACCGAATGAAGAGCCCCTAATTCATGTTACTATATAGCCTCGTAAACCCAGGGGTGAATCCATCCCCGCACCTTCACCAGGTATAATCCCCGGAACCCCTTTAAGATTATCGGGCTCACTATCTTTCAGGTTGTCGGAGGAGTATGTCTCCTGTTATCACTCCTTAAAACGTTAAATCTAACTCCTATAGAATGCTTTCAACGCTTCAATTCCATCCGCGGATGTCTCGTCTTTGGCTAATTGCACCACATGCAGCTTCAGTGAAGACTTTTCCAACTACTGGACGGCCAATATTTACTTCAAGGCGCGAAACGGTACTTATAAGCGAGTGCCCCAGATCCCGAATAGGTTTCTTGAAGGGTCTCAAGGCGGCGTAACGGTATACTACCTGTCGCCAGGCAAGAACACAGTCACTGCATTTAAACCTGTAAGATTAACGGCTTTTTGTACTCCAGCCTTACAGTTACCTCTTACTGAACACTCAAAACTAGGGATTCCGCATGCTTTTCGGAGACTCCATGAGACGCGAAAAGAAAGGATCGGGTTTGAAGTCTCAGAGCTGTTTCCGCTGCTTCACAGGCCCCAAATTTAAGGGCGACAATTATTCACCTTGTGCTGATCCGAAACTGGACACCGAGTCGTTCCCCTCGAAACCTTGTCTTGGAGGTATTCGATCTAATATTCACTTTCCAACGTAAGGTCATCTTCCTTCCCCACCTGGATACAGTAAGTAGAAACTGATACCGAATCTAGTTGCTGGGATGGCGAGCGTCTAGACAGTCCAAATCATCAGGACCATGTAGCCTACCCCGTCGGAGGTCCTTCGTCATTCGCTACTACAGGGACTTGTCCATCGACCCATCCTATTAAGATTCCGCAATTGATGCTTGAGGTGCGTAGTATCTGCCCCTATGAATGCACAAACTAAGGGGGTCGTTTCCAATAGATTGTCTGGGACACCACCGCGTTTAATAATCCAAATGAATGGCCTAAAGATGGATCTCAACCTTTCGTCCTAAGCACAGGAGATAAGTAAGTTGAACTCACTACGAAACCTCAGTGCTCTATCGCGATACTAAAACCAAACTAGTACCGGATACGGCCAACACGCCGATTATGTATTTGGATGGAAAGACGATGCTCTCCAGAGGTTGATGGATGGAGCCTGCTTTGGTAACACTTGCAAGGGGGTCAAGACACAGGACTTTTCCGAAGCGAACAAATGTTCTGTTCCGAACACTGTCGACGAGGTTACTGAAGGATGTAAGCCATGACCTCTCTGCTCTATCTAATTTGGACGGTTACTGATGAACAAATAGGGCTCGACCAGCTTCCAGGAGATGGAAGTGGGGCCTGATTGCTGCAACAAGGATGAATTCAGGATGTTCAGTTAGTAGTATCCGGTAGAATCATCACGGATCGCACAGTGACAGTACTCTATCGGAGCAACATTCATACTACATAGGCTTTTTTTTTTTTTTTTTTTTTTTTTTTTTTTTTTTTTTTTTTTTTTTAAATATTTAACACATGGTAAAAAAATATTTAAAAATGGAAAAAAAGGTTAAAAAACCAAAACAAAAGATATTTAAAACAAAAAAAAAAAAATGA
>MU284177.1:22570-60759 GCA_022478815.1 Daldinia bambusicola
TCCCCCCCCCCACAGCCCCCTTTATCTAACGCACCAACAATCATACCAAAAAGCTTTTTTTTTTTTTTTTTTTTTTTTTTTTTTTTTTTTTTTTTTTTATGTTTTGAAAATCCATATATGGTTCTATCTTCGACGTGTTGAAGCCCGATGATCAAGGAAACGAAGATAAGGGATGGTTAGACAAGCTTCCTGAGTTTTTTTCCGGTCGTATTTATTTCAATCTCGTTCGTGTTGCACCATCGCCTCTTTCGCTGCTCATCGTGGTCTGTCGTTTCCATATCCCTCCCCCTCTTATTAGTGCTCCGCATGATATTATTATATTATTATCGCCCTGGGTAACTCGGACTTCAATAGATTAGCTGTTTCAATACCCTCTTCCGTCGCCCGCAAGCCACTAGATACATATTGTGAGATCGCTCGGGTGTCCCCCTTATGCCTGACTTTCTACCCCTCTATACTACGGCTGTGTTCTCGTCGCACCATACGGGCATTGGCGGCAAGCGTAACGTTAAATGCCACAAGTCGTTGACATGTGTAACCGAGTGGACGGTGTATAGTAATTAAGAATAGATTACATACATTATGAGTTTTTTTTTTTTTTTTTTTTTTTTTTTTCAACTTATCTACCTCTTACCTGGTACCTTAGCCATTATTCGATGAATAGCAATACGAATCCCTGGCATACGCGGTAGTCGATGGAATTACTATGTGGCTAGCTCCATCGGTAGACTCCCTTGCGGCAGATAAACTCTATTGGTGAAGGGAACATCTAATATAGCGTTAGATGGGGAGTATCGCATTTGCCGAGCTGAAGATCCCGAGCTAGAAATCCCTTACCTCCAATCTTCAGCTTCTAGCTTAAGGGTATTATATGTAGATAAAGATTCTAGATTGCGTGAGAAAGGCACCATTTTTCCTCCTGGTAGCTAAGCTGATGGGAATATTTCTACGTTTACGTCGCTAGCTGCGAAATCACCTCAGACTAAGATACTGCCGTGATGCCTTCATGTCACGTCGAGCTAGGTTCCCCGCAATCCGTACCCAACTGGTAGACATAATAAAGGACGCATTGGACTTGTGCTACAACGATCCCTGATCGTTATCCCATCAACAATATCCCAACAAACCAGGGGCATATTCACTTAGGCGTATTGTCAACTTGGAGGTATATTCCTGTTTGCCTACGGTGAGGTGGTTATAATCAGCGCTGCACACCCCCTGAAACGGACCTGTCTTCTTGTCCCTAGCACTCACCGTTCTATAGATTATATTCTCAGAATGGGCCTCGGAGTACTTGAAGATAAGTACCTATCGCACGTCCCCGGGACTGCTCTTCTTACGGACATTGTTGGGGCAGAGGATGTCAATCATCATGGCCGGTTTAACACGTTGAATCTCCGCCATGGAAAAGGCAGAGACTCTGACATTGTCTTGGTACCGCAGCCTAGTGATAGTCCAAATGACCCCCTTAACTGGCCCTTATGGAAGAAGGACTTGATGCTGTTCATTATCTGTATCGACACTGCAGTGGTAGGGGCATGGGTAAGTGGTCATCTAATGGTTTACGCAACTCCCTGCTACGAGCCAGATGTTAGGAAATTATATGACTGCTCTAACAGCACTTGTTCTTTATAGGGACCTATGATCTCACCTGCTTTTGCCCAGATGGCTGCCCAATTCGGTATGTCTTATAATCGACTGAATGGAGAGCTTGGATACGGTGCACTAGTTATCGGGGTGTCGTGCTTCTTTACCAACAGTATGGCAGTGGTGTGGGGACGTAGGCCTATCTTCCTCCTCGGAAACCTCCTCCTATTTATTAGTAGCGTTGGAGGGTTTTACGCGCATACGTTTGGGAGTCTGCTTGGGTTTCGACTTCTTGGTTGCATTGGCATGTCTCCATTCGAAGTGTAGGTACCGAACCTCTGATTTTTTGGAGATATAAGGCGCATGGTAACTAACTAAAAACGTTTCTCTTTATAGCTTGGTTACCACTACCATAGCAGACCTTTACTTCGTTCATCAGCGCGGAGTCAGACTCGCAGCCTGGGGTCTCTGCCTATCCATTGGCATTGGAGGTAGCACGATTATATCCGGCTACATTATAGAAGATTTAGGCTGGAACTGGACCTATGGCATCTGTGCGATCATATTTGGTGTTTGGATTGTGGTTCTATTTCTGTTCTGCCCAGAGACGGCATATCAACGGGACGAATCTCTGAATATCGATCTCGGGATAGGACCTGATACCGACCACGAAGAAATAGAACAGCCAGCTCAAAACGAAAGATCCAAGACGAAAGCAGACAGCAGGTCGTCCGGAGCTGAGGATATCGAAGTCGAGGTTATAGATTGTACGAATACGAGCATATCATCGGCGGAGACGAAGCATAATTATTGGCATGAGTTAAAAATCTTTGGCGGAAGAGTGTCCGATGATTCGTTTTGGAAAGTTCTTACTCGGCCGCTGCTCATGCTTATATTCCCCCAAGTGTTATTTTCCTTCTTTTCTTATGGGCTGACGACCTCTTGGTTGATCGTAGTCGGCAGCGTTTTAGCCCAGATCTTCACGGCTCCACCGTATAACTTTACCGTCTCGGGTGTCGGCCTCATCTCCATCGCCTCCTTAATAGGCGCGATCGCCGGTGCCTTTATATCGGGACCTATTACGGACTGGATTATCAAGACCATGTCTCGAAGAAACGGTGGCATATACGAACCAGAGTTCCGACTTGTACTCATCCTGATTACTTTCGTCTTAGGGGGCATGTCGTTTTTCGGCTTTGGCTGGTCGCTCCAAGAACAAGACCCATGGATTGTCCCGGTGGTTTTCTACGGGGTGCAGTACTTCAGCGTAGGGTTTATGAGCATTACTGTATACGGCTATTTGACAGACTGCCATCGCGACAAAGCCCCAGAAGCATTCGCAGCCATCAACCTGAGGAACATATACTCCTTTGGAATGAACTATTTTATATCGGATTGGATAAGTCGTCAAGGGCCAAAGGAAGTATTTTGTATTATTGGTGGAGTGCATGTTTTCATTTGCCTATGCGCGATCCCAATGTATATATTTGGGAAAAGATGTAGGAGCTGGACAAGTAGAGTGAAGGTGTTTGAGAAAGTTATGAAGGCCTAGAGGTTCTATTGGTGAGAATGCCATAGAATATGAAGATATGGATGCATGGTCATGAGGATGGAAGGGAGAAAGCTCTGAGTATGAAGAAGATCATACATGTGGTATAAACTATATGTTAGAGTTGTTGCATAGCCCATCAGTGAAGAATACCAAAGCCATATTTGATCATGAAGCATTCAACTCAGATTCAAGGGCATCAGCCATCTCTCCTAGCGTGTTAAATTTCCAGTCAAAAATTTCCTTCTCCCTATTGCCCATGATCGCACCTGGTCTCACAATCCAGGCCGACTTGATTCCCATAGCTCGTGCGGGGTGATGGTCGTGGAACTGACTTTGCGCAGTCTGTATGATTTGACTTTTGTCGAATCCGAGCCGGCCCTGGACTTCTTTCAACATATACTCAAAGTTCCGAAGGTTAGGCTTATAAGAGCCAATATCCTCAGCGGTGATGATAAGATCAAAGGGGAATCCTTGTAGGGGGCCGGAGTTGGTTAGGCTGAAGGAGGCGCGGTCGACGTTGGAGAGGACTACAAGTTTATATTGCTTCGATAGTCGACGCAAGGCATCGACCGTATCCGGGAATGCTGGCCAATCAGCTATGGAATTGCCAAAAGCTCGTGACTCTTCAAGCGTTGGCGACGCTAGGCCTAGCTTGGTGGCAATATGAGCGTGGATGGTAGTTAGAAGTTGGGAATACGGCATATCAGGAGTTTCCTGCTGCTGCTTGACTTCGCACTCATGATAGACCTCCAGCAACTTGAGACGGGAAATATCAGTGCGGTTGTTGGTGGCGAGGAGAGGTTCCAGAGCTGAAAGTATCCCCTTTTCATAATCTATCAAGGTGCCGTAGACATCGAAGGAAAGAACATTGAAGTCTTTTAGATTTGCCATCGTGTTTTTTTCTTTTTCTTTTTTGTGGTTATGTCTTGACGTTGATAGGTATGATATATTCACGGTCTGAGTTGTAGGTCTAACAAGAGTTGCCAATGTGATACAGAGATTATTGATCAACATAGAAATGTTCATAGCAGATGGCTCATATTTATAAAATAGGGGTACTTCACTTTCCCAATGTACCTCCCTACCCTTAAATCAGGTAAACACCTACCTATCCAAAGTGTGAACTTGAGGTGCTCATATCGGGTGATGGTATAGATGAATAACAGTCGTAAACTGCGACATAAAAGTAAACAATTCGTTAATTGACGGGGATATGATCTAAAGGGTGACGTAGGCTGACAAGAAGGGCGCGCCTTTGGGGAAATCTGCTTTAGGAGGTACCTCTTATCACGTAGTAATTTGGCGGGGCTGTAGCCTGTAAATACCTGGCACCTTGCCTAAAAATGATTCAAACCAAGCCCTAAATTGGACACTATCGTAGATAAACCAACCATAGGATCATCCACTATCTTGGGTACCATTCACCTTCCACTCTGAGACATCTATACATTGTACCTAACCTAACTTGAACAACAACTGCGACAACTGTTATGAAGTCAGGAAGATATTCTACTTCCCGACAAAAAGCTTGCCAACCGTGTTCTTCCGCAAAGGCCAAATGCGATCGCAAGGCGGGTTGTTGTACTAGATGCGCTTTACGAGGTATATCCTGTTCTTATCCCCAGATACTATCTTCCAGATCCCCGTCGCGAGACGTTGGCGATATAACAAACGACTGTACCGAAGCAAACACCGAAGCAGGCTTATACAACTCCTTTGCCGAGCCAAGCCTTCTATCTGCTCCAGGTCAGGAATCCGAAGCATCGGCTAGAGCTGATTCTCAACATCTCCCTTCTCGGAGTCCTACGTCTCCGAGCACTGCCTCTCAGAATTTAACCGTTGGGTTGGCGCAGGCCGCAGGCAGCGCAAGCCCAACTAACACTTCTTCTACTACATTTGTCGCAAGCCATACGCCGGACGAGTCCGCACTAAACAATGTGGGATGTCCACCTGGGAACTCAGATGCGGTAGACTTCTCAGGTTTAGAACTGTTTAGTCCTATCAATGTGGATAGTATCAGCAACCGCTGGTTAAATACTTATATTCCAGTCCCCGGCCAAAAAGTAAAGGAATATCCCGCCTCCATTTCCGCCTTTATCTACAGGCTTCTAAAATCTTATGCAACTGTTGTCGTACGCGGACGCGGAGTACCCCCGTTCATACATGCCTCTCAAATTTCAGCTTCCTCAGCAAGGCTGCCGCTTTCTACATGTCTCAGTTTAGTTAGAATTTGCGAGAATATGTTGCCAGGCAGTGAGGGTGTTGCTGCCGACGTGCTGCAAAGGGAGATGAACAACATTTACGAACAACAAGCTATATATGACGATGTCACCCTGCTAGCTGCTTTCCAAGCCTATCTAATCTATTCGATGGTTTTGTTCTTCAGGCTCGGTCAAGTTTCGAGTCCCTTCCTTCGACAAGCGATGATGAATCTCCAAGAACTTGCCTGTTCGAGTAGCCGAGGAGGGCTCATGTGCACAGCCGAACGGCAGCGTGTTCGTCCTCGATGGGAAGCTTGGATTGTTGCCGAGTCAAAGCGGCGGGCATTATTCACTATGTACCTTTTCGACAGTGTCCTTTTAACTCAAGACGGCCTTCAGACTTTTCTTGGCACTGAACTGCAGGGACTACCTGCTTCAGCAGACAAATTTTTATGGAGATCACAGGTACGACGGGACTGGGAAACTGCATACAACATATATTTGGCGGATTGGCCGGAGGAAAGCTTTCGTATTGATGAACTATGGGCGATCCCTCCAGGGCTATACGAGCCTGGTCTTCTTGAAAGACGCAGAAGAGTAGACCGTTGGCTGGAAAATGTTGATGAATTTGGTACAATGCTTTATGCGGTAACTAGCTGCACACATGGCGGTTGATCTTCCTCCTACCACCAAATCATAGAATCTGAACTACTCAATCTGCGTCTGCAAACACGCTCGGTATACCTAGTGTAACAGTCTCAATTGACCACAGGAGCACAGTCCATCAAACTCTGCTCCACCGCCCTCAAAGCCGAATCGATAGAAATTACCCTCAAGTTCATTTTGGGTAAGAGGCTCCCTAGCATGACCCGGGAGTATTCTTGGTGCTGATCCACCGGGAGTTCTAGTACGCTGTCCGAGATAACGTAAATATTATAATCGAGATCAAATAATCGATAAATCGTACTCATAACTACCCCAGAGAGACTCAAACCAGACTATAAATTAGGTAGTCTCATTAGCTTAACCTCTGTGCGAAACGAAGAAAGTCCCGAATACACACAATTATGACGGTGTCAATATTCCGTGCTTTCAAAATCTGTTCCAGGCTATTCCCTGTGCCGGCATACCACCTGGTTTTCTGGAGGACAATATCTTTGCTGTCAACCTCGAAATCGGATGCTATCTGTACTGCGGAAGATCCAGCGACGAAAGAGCCAAAATTTCTGATAAGTTTCCCGAACGGGGCGTCTTCTGCCAGCTCCGGTTCCCCTGGGTTAAAGAAAAGAGTCGTGAAAATGACTGGCGGGCGCGGGTGTATCTTGTGAACAGCATCATTCCAGCGGGCGCAGTTAGAAATGAAAGCTTCCCCTTCTGCAGTATGCTTGACGGCATCTACAAGAACCGTCATCAAGTCCAGGTTGAGTACGGCATACCTCTTGCCGAAGCTCACATTGTCGTCAATAGAATGTTCTGCTACCATTGTCAAAGATGATCGCAGGAACGATTGTGTCATAGAATTCCTGTTGGTAATATATTCTACATACGAGAATAATAATGGTGAATTGATACTCTAGGTACCTACGGCGTTCAATTGTCTATCGTATTATGTATTATTCACTTTGAATTCAGGGGGTACTCAAGTCCGGAAGCCGGGCGGAGTTTCGGGCGGATCGAGTTGTGATTGGTTGTTAATCCGGTCCTTAAGCTCTCAACTCCGTACGCCGCCGATGCTCAACTCCGCCCCGAACTTGATATATGAATGGCATTCCAAGACATGGCGACTAAACATATCACTGCCAGAACTATCATATTTCAAAAGATTCAAAATCATACAAATGCAATAAGCTATGGCAACTAAAGAACAACAAGCACAATTGGATAATACATCACCAGCCTCGCCAGCGCCGGAGGAACCGTATAGCATCTTTGACAAGCGGCAGAAAGCCCTTATAGTACTTGTTGTTTCGACCGCTGCAACTTGTGAGTAAACAACCAATAACGCCATTATGATACTCATTAACTTATATCAATTAGTCTCTGGATTTGCGTCGAATATCTATTTTCCCGCACTTCCAACCATTGCTCATGACCTGGACATCTCGATAGAGCTTGTCAACCTCACAGTAACGTCATATCTAGTTTTCCAAGGCCTAGCGCCTAGTCTTTGGGGTCCTATCTCAGACGTTAAGGGGCGCAAAATCGCCTACGTCTTGACTTTCCTCGTGTTTCTAGGTGCGTGCGTTGGTTTGGCAGAGACAAAGAACTATGCGACCCTCATAGTGTTAAGATGCTTGCAAAGCACCGGCAGTGCAAGCACTATTGCAATTGGGTCTGGTGTGATTGGAGACATCACTACGCGAGCTGAGCGCGGTGGATTCATGGGAATCTTTCAGGCTGGGTTGCTTGTTCCCGTCGCGGTTGGCCCAGTCATTGGAGGCGCTCTAGCGGGATCATTGGGATGGAGGGCAATCTTCGTATTCCTGGCAATTTACAGCGGCGTCTTTCTCGTCTTGTTGATCACTATTCTCCCCGAAACCTTGAGGTCAATCGTTGCGAACGGTAGCAGGAAGCCGTCAAACCCACTCCTTGCGTTTCCATTGAGTGTTTACCAGAATCTCACTCGAGTAAGCTGGAACCCGGAAGCAGCCTCGGCAGAGCCTGCAGCGAGGAAGCATATCGATGCCACCGGACCATTTCGTATTCTGGTTAGTAAACACGCAGCTCCCATAATCCTGTTCCTCGCAATATACTATGCTGTTTGGCAGATGAGCATCACCGCCATGTCGACTCTCTTCCAAGAACGCTACGGCCTTGGCGAGACCCAGATTGGTCTGACATTTATCGCAAATGGTGTTGGGTCTATGATCGGAACACTCGTCACGGGGAAGATACTGGACGGAGATTATCGCCGAGTCAAGGCTCAATACGAAGCTCAATCGCCTCAAGCGGATTCCGAAACTGGTAATGGACAACCGCAATCGTCATCATGCGCGGAGGACCACTTCCCACTTGAAAAAGCGCGCCTTCGGCTCATCCCTGTCTTCTCCCTTATTCAGTGCTTATCCACCATCCTCTTCGGCTGGACCATTCACTATCCCGACCGCGTGCACATCGCAGTCCCCATAGTCTCCACGTTCATCACCGGCTGGACCGCCGTCTCCACGCAGTCCATAGTCATGACCTATCTCGTCGATATCTTCTCCGACCGCAGCGCCGCGGCCAGCGCCAGTTTGAACCTTGCCAGATGCTTGTTCGCAGCTGGTGGCACAAGCTTCGTGATGCCTATGGTGAGCGGCATCGGCGCCGGGTTGGCTTTTACTATATGCGCTATCGTCCAAGTTGTTGCGCTATTGGGTGTGGCTATCCAGTGGAGATTTGCTGCGTCGTGGAGGCAGAAGGAAAAAGAGGCGAGAGAAGGGTGAGTTTTAAAAAAGAGGAAAACAGCGGAACGAACCAGAAAAGTGACTGCGTGCCCATTATTGTACCACCATTAATATCATAGCATTAGGTGATTTCTTATTCCATGGCATCCTCAACTAATAGTAGAGGGGTACTTACCACGAGCAATCCCGTTTAGAACCGTCAAATTTGATTGTAAGGCCTCCTCGAGCAGGTCTTATAGATAGATTAGATAAATAATAGGTTATTATATAATTACATCCTACCCAAACAAATCACCCATGGTCTTTTTCTTTCATTTGTGGTTTCGATAAGCATTTATTATAAGTGCGCGTTGCTACACCCATTAAGGGGTAATCCTGACCTTTGCTGGCTACCTAGGTAGGCTATATTGCGCATATCCATTTGATACGGTCTTAGCATAGCCTTAAGTTGTAGCCATGAACTTTCAGGTATTAGTCTCTGGGCGCTATATAAGGCGCCAACCTGTACCCTGATATATCGAATTAACACTTGGCATCCTCCTAGTTTAGGTAGGTGTGTTCCGTACTAACTCCTATATTGTCTCTCTCGGTCGTCTGCCACTTTTGTCCGTTCCCAGCCAGGCTTCGCTGACCTTGCAAATTGAACCGGATCCCGTTGATATACCCATCTGTTCAGCCAAGCGCATGTTGGCGATATCCGTAAAGCTGCGTCGCATAACCCTCTGAATAATAGGATCCTAGGTATTCCAACTTGCCAAATCTCGCCGTGTTTTCACCCATATCTTCCAGCGGCAAAACCCGCACGGCTCGGCCGCGAGCATGGTCCGTTTCTCTTGATGGAGGCCGCCAGAGCAACTGCTGTAGGGTATGGTGAGGTTACCAGCAGCTCGACTGGCATACATGACCTCCTCGCAAACCCGTTGATAGATGGCCTGACTGGTTAAAATTTTTAGACACGAGGGACAAGCCGTATAGAGGATTAGGCTTGTGCACATATTGTCCGATACTTATGGGAAATGGTATAATATTCTTTGGCAATCCGTCGATGTCGCAACGCGAAATGACGAGAACGGGAGCGTGCGCTGGTGGATTCCTGCTCTATTCGCCCCAAGAGTTCGATATCAATACGGGATCAGCCCAATCAACGGAAAAATTTGAAACGTAAAAGGTTTATGCTGCACTGGACGTGTCAATGAATCTGAAGACCTGGTTAGGATGGCACGGCGTTGAAACGATTCTTGTGAAATATGTATGTCTTTAGGCCGAATAAGACCGATTTTATCAGCACGTATTCGTAAAGGGATACTACGCGAAGATAATGGATTGGCAATGACTTGACACGAGTAGACCACAAATCAGGTAGTTACCTCAGGCAATGGAAACAGGGAAAATCGAGAAGCAAACACACTTGCCTCATGTTGTACTGTGCTTAGGTACCTACTAAAACCGCCATAAACAACTCTGACAGCAGCATTGGCGATGGATATTTATCTAATATTATAACGCTGGCCTCGTAGCCTGGAGTTAGTATACCCTATTTCTAGATGCAATCGCTGGGAGAAATCGTATCATCCTATACCTACGGCTCAAGCAAAATATGTAGGATTAATTCTGTCACGACAAGACTTGATGGAATTCAGGGTCACTTATGCTTAATTTCTTATGGAGCTTTTTACGAAACCCCAATTCCAGAAAATCGCTGATGCTGATGCTGTTCAATATGCAAAACATATATACACATACCTGATGTTCTTTTGTTAGTGACCCACGGCGGCGTAGATGTTATCATAGACCGTGGCGAGCCAGCCCTCCGCGGGACCAGCTCTTGCTACGATTCCCAGGCCCCCAGCAGCCCAGAGAGCCGCGAGCGTGACGGTGACTGCTTGGATGCTCCACCAGGCCCGCCGTCGCGTCTTTCGTAGCTGCTTATCAATAGTTATCTTCTTCCAGTTGGCAGGCGGCGAGAGATTTAGCCACTTAGCCCAACCCCAAACCATGTGCCCTACTCCGACGGATAGCAGTAGCGAATACGCTATCCAGGGCGGTAGCGGGTGCCGAGCAAAGCCGTGCGATACGTACTGCAGGCCGATGTTGGAGCTGTCACCGTCAACGACGAGAGGTAAGATGCGGTTCATGGCCACGTGCGAAGCAAGAATTCCAACGAAGGCGTAGCCGGAAACGGAGATATAGGTCAAGGGTGGCCATATTTTAACGGTATGCTTCCGGTCGGATGATTTGGAGTGGTGCAGAGCCCACATGCCCGGAGTCTCGCTACCGTATCGCTGTATGTTTTGGCGTCGACGCAGTAGGCGTATAGCGATGCCTGATGTGACGTGGGCGACGACAGGAAGGGCGACTAGTAGAGGCTCGGTGAGAGGAGTCTGGTAGATCTCACGAGCCATAAGAAGAAACGGCTCTGAATAGGGGACAGACCGATAAACCAGTGGGAACACGGAGGTATTAGCGATGTGAAGGCCAGCGAAGAAGGAAAATGTGTAAGATGAATATCGTTGAATTCGTGATACTATGTTGTTTGCATTTTGTGGTTAGTAAAGGGCACGGGTTTATTGGTCCAAGCAAGCGAGCGAGCGAGCGAGTGAGAGAGTGAGAGACGGAGATGGAGAGACACAAGCAGAGAAATTCGGAACGTCAAATCGTACAATAATATATTGGGCCACGACCACTTCCACTGAGGCCTAAGGTAGAAGTTGAACCAGGTGGTGTGCGGTTAGAATCATAGCTTCCAGGGTCTTGTGCCTCCTTAGGTAGAGGCGGGAGATCCTTTTCGTAAAGAGACGCATTGTCAATAGGCGAAGGATCTAGTTGGAGCAAAGACATCAACGTCTCTTGCGAGGCTTTTGGATTTAAGGTACGGTGATCGGACGCCATGGATAATGAAGCCACATGCCCCCCCCTTTTTTTTCCCTTCGTTAACTGTGTTTTGAGAGAAAAATAAAATAAAATAAAATAATAAAAAAGATTGTTCAAACAAAACAACCAAATTATTTTCGTCAGGTACCTTAATGTTTTTTTGAATTTTGGATGTTAAAGTTTCCAAGTGTCAATATCGCTTAAGCAGCTGAGAAAGACTTTTGACCATTCGAAGTTGTGGTCCAATGACAAGGCAAGGAAAGTTGCTTGGTGCTTCATAAGTACCGTAGGTAAGGTCTGCCCCACCTACCCCGCGATAGCTGTAAGTATTATATTATTCTGCTAGAACCTGCCTAGGTACCTTAGTTACACCTATAGTAGAGCTGGAGCTCTCTGGAGCCCAGACTCTGGAACTTCCCATCTACAAAACATCAATGCTCACAATACATTCTCCCATACGTACTTTAAACATAATACATACCTATACACGCCACCATGCCTCCTGTGAGTACTATACTCACTGTTTTCATATCTAATGGTTTAGATAGCAGCTAGCTAATTCGTCCTTCAAAATGCGTAGCGACACCAGACTCTGCCGCCGGCCCAGACTTCTTCAGCCCGCGCGGCCCTTCAATCTTTCTACTGCGAACTTTGTTCCAAAGGCTACTCGCGCATGAACGACTACGAGGCCCATCTAGGCAGCTACGACCATAGCCATCGCCAGCGGATGAAGGATATGAAGCAAATGGTTAAAGATCCAACAGCCGGGGCACGCGCCAGGAAAGCCGAAGCTAAAGCAGACGGCCTCATCAGCATCAAGCTCAGCGGCGATTCTAATCCAGCCGGAACAAGCGGTGGCGGCGGCGGCGGCGGGTTTAAAAAGGGAGGATTTAAGAAGTCTGGCTTCAAAAGCGCATTCACGCCTATCGGTGGAATGGCGGACAGCGAGAATAGCAAGACAAAAGAATTAGATACGGATACGAATAACAATAAAGATGAAAAAGCCATACCGAAAGATTTAGGCGCCGAAAGCGATACGGAAGATGAAGGGTACGAGGTTTATAATCCCCAGCTTCCTACGGATTAATGCGCTGCTAGGCAAGTTTATATTTTACGAACCCGGCCATCGCCATTCATATCCACAGCAAGAGAGGGCTATCAAACTTGTAGACCTTGGATTTGGGCCAGACTCGAATCAAAACAATTCTATGACAGCAAGCCACGCTATTGCAAGCAGCTATAAAGGCAGCCAAAATACTCCGTTGACCGAATAGCTTTTTAGATACGTCAACGCGACTGTATCTCCTACGAGAGCCTCGGCAACAAGTCCCAGGTAAACGTGTAGGTGTACAGTAGTGTACATAGGTAGATGAAAGTTTAGATCACAGGGTAATGAAACGTCTGAACTGATACAAATTCAACTACATCTCTTCCGACGGTTTTACTCCTGTTCAATACACGTATAGCTCATGTACAATCGCAATCACCTCGACTATACCCGGTGGTACAGTACCTCAGGATATTCAGTATCACAACTCTTCCTCGCCTCGGTCCTCCAGGGATCGATGGTGATGAAAACGCGACATCTCGAGAAGAGAAAGGGTTCCAAAAATTCCCAACCCGGCCGAAGCCAAGATGGAGTGGTCAGTAAATAGTTTTCAACTAGCAAAAACACGCACTCGGATTGCTCCTCACTGTGACGCGTAAAGCCCGTGCACTAAGATGAGGAAAAAAAGAGAAAGGAAAATAAGGTAAAAGCAGCGGGAGGAAGAGAATTCTTAAATATTATGAAAGCGGTGTAACAAATCAGTAGAATTCTGCCGAATGCGGCCCACATTTCTTTATTTTGTTACCATAGTAGTTTTTTTTTTTTTTTTTTGGTTTTTTTTTTTAAAAAAAAAAAGACAATTCCGTTTCTCAATGCTTTAGGTACCTAACCTAACATCCATAGGTACTAACCTGTACATGAATTGTACCTTTGTACCTCGAGCGTAGGACAACGCGTACCTGAATCAATCATCAACAGTTTCTTTTGAGTTTGTGCGTATTGTTACATGGTACCTAATCCGCATTCACAAACGTAATAACATTCACTGTTGTGATACAAAGTACGGAATAGCAAATTTTGAAATCAAATGCTTGATCATGACCTAACAGGTTTTCCAACTATCCCGCCTAAGAAAACTTGCACACTATCTAAAATTGTACTTCTTCCTCGCTTGCCCCTCAATCAGCGAAGGCCAGATATTATATAGAGACTGCGCTATTCCGTACGGAAACCAAGGTATAACCACGTTACCTCTTACTTGTCCGTCCATTGACTCGACGCATCTCTTCGCGACGTAATCTACTTTAAGACCATGCTGGTTTGGGCCCGCGTCTCGGGTTGCCTCATCAGCATCGACGGCGGACGCGCGGAAGTTCCCTTCAATGGTTGCCGGTAGAATGAAGGTAAAAGTAATCTTGGGGTGCTCAATAGCGAGCGATTGGAACAAGAGCAATGATGAGGCTTTGGTAGCCGAGTAGAGAGCCCGTGTCGGGGCCGGAACCACCGCAGCTATTGATGAGGCTAAAAGAATGGACGGAGAGGCCGAGGTGCGTGTTATCAGAGGAATGAACGTTACTGCCGCGACGAAAGGTCCGTAAAAATTCCCTTGAGTTGCTCGCGTAGTAAGGTCGAAAGCCTTCTGTATGTCGCTATCGCTCGCGTCCTTTTCTTCTCCCGGTCTCACGCCAGCTAGGCTCATGACCGGCTGTACAGCAGAGACCCCAGCACATATGTGAAGGGAATCCAATCCATTCCATTCTGAAAGAACCCTCTCCCTTACTCGTACCATGTCTTCTGCCTTGCTGAAGTCGGCCACGACCCAGAAGCACTTCTCTCCGCACTCACGAGCCAAGTTCGATAACTGCTCCTCACGTCGGGCGACAAGGCATACGCGAGCACCGCGAGCTGCATATCGTTTCGCTACCGCGCGTCCAAGCCCGCTTGATGCCCCTATAATCAAGACACGTTCTTCAGTCAGGTGTATTCTGCTCTGCCTACTACCCCTGGTATGCTTGACGATGCGCCTGATGAGGGATAGCGTAGCAGCTAGAATAACAAGCGTTGTTCCTGTCAAAGGGACAAGTTCGAGTCGTGAAGGCCAAGCTGACATCCTTGACGTAGTTGCGCAATTTTGGGGGTTTTTTTTTTTCCTTATATCATATGTTTTTCTTTTTCTTTTTTTCTCTTTTTGCATTCACCTTTTTTTGGTTGTACTATTGGTGAGTCGATGAGTTTCAAGTGATAACGATATCTTCCCCAATGCATAAAAGGTGTATTATGAACTGTGAATTATAAAACGTGATTCTTACTAGCTTGAACAAAATATACAGGTATTCCAGTGAATGATACGGCCCGGATCAGCTGAAGTGGGGTTCTTGACAGCTGTTTACTTCATCACATAGTATGGAAGGTATATTCAATAAGTCTTTGATTAATATACGGCGTTGAGACTCGTTCTTCTCGCACCGTTGTCACCTACTCTATACTGTCATCTCTATGCTACTGTCGGCCTTGTTTCTCATTATATATATAGGTACGTATACATTGATCTCCCCAGAGCTTTTCTTTTCCATTAGGTACCTCTTACTTTAGATACTTGAGGCATATAAGATATACAATACTCGAAACAGACAACCAAGTCGCCCGCCATGTCTCTCTTAAGAATGCCCAACGAGTTGTTACTACAAGTCATGAAATATTTCTGGGATTCTCGGAATATCCAAGCTCTCCAAGCTGTCGCTTGTACATGCCAAGTGCTTCGCGATATTTCGGAGGCATACTTGTATTCTACTGCTACCTTCACCAAACTTTCGACCTTATACACGTTTCTAGACGCTGCCACCCGTGTCACTCAACGAAGAAATCACCTACGAAGCTTGAAACTGCCGCATTCCGCTATGCGTCGACATGATCCCTTTTATGCTCCTCCTTATCTCCCAGACTTAACTTTGTTCCCTAATTTGGAATCCTTCGCCTCAGAAAGCCCCGTGCGTAACCCTCAACCTGCCACGGGGACTCACTGTGAACTCTTCAACGACCACTATATGCAAGCATTTACGCAAGCCTCCCTTATAAACGAAGTCGTCGAAACTCCACGTCCTCTCCAAAGGCTGAGATCTCGTAAGCCGTTAACCCTTAGGGTTACTACTACAGAATATAATGCTGACCCCCTGGCGTAGTCACACTCTATTGGACCTCAAAGGAACTGAAATGCTGGGACATAGAGCCAACTTCTCCCATATTTCTGCTTCCTCAACTCCAGTCACTAGAAATATCCGGTGCCAACATAGGTCAAAAGAGTCCAGTCAAAAGCGAGACGGAAATGCTACAGCGTCTTCAACACCAAACCGCTCTCAAATCTCTGATCTTTAAAGAGTGCGCTATCACCATCAAAGCCTTAAGCCTCATTCTATCTTTTCCGATGAGGCTTTTAAACCTAACTTTATGCGAGAAATTCCGGCACTATCCGGCAGCCGGTGATTCCTTCGCCTTTGACGATACCGATGCTTTCAACCGCGCTATCTCCCAGCAAAGGGGAAGTCTCAAGAGTCTTCATATCGAACGTTCTGGCGAATGTTTAAAAAACGGAAAGGTTCTGGTCCTCTCACTTTCCAACTTCGCGACCCTTTCACATCTCCAACTCGGGCCATTTCTTCAAACCGAAATCAACTATGACCTAAGAGCACAAGTACCACCGGCTCTAAAATATCTGCGGCTTATAGAGTACGGTGTATCAATGCTACAGGTACACCGCGCAAATAAGGTTTTCTCAGATATGTCAGTCGAGGCATTGCTAGCAAATTCGGAAAAACACGGCCTGCCATTCACACTTGACATTTCGCTCCAGTATATCCCGCTAGTTCTTCACAGGCCTCTCTTCGACTTCGACGGTGCGCGGCCAGACATACGACAGCTTATAAATAGGTTTGAAAATAGATTCCAAGAGCTACAAAACGCCTCGACTCACCTACGCTGGGAAGAGAGATCCAAATCTTCAATCCGTCAAATGTCGTCGCGCTTGCGCATTCTTAGTACCAATCGCCGGAAGAATATTCCAGGAGTCTTGCGCAGCGCAGGCCAACCAAAGTTCATAGTTCGATACGACTCGTCTCATCCTGAGCGATTTCCTAGTATACCCAGTGCTACTTACCCCCTCGCTCTCGATAAAGACTTCAATGGTAACGATGAAGACATTAATATAGATTTTCATAGCGTTGACCGCACCAACCATAATCTTTTTACTTAGGCGCCGGTCGCATACGCTTCGCTAATCATCTTGAGGGCATGTAGCTGAGAATTAGATAGCCGCTACGGAAAACCTACCTACGTTCGACATTGACTTTACGTCCGAATAAAGTTACTTTCCCTCATCTATTAATGCCGTCTAAATATAACCGGCAACCTTAGGTAATTATGGAATTAGGTAGATACCTTAATAAATAGTACCTGGATAGGTAGGCTGATGTATTACATTAATAAGAGGTTATTGCCACCTTTATTAGCTTCTTAAAAGGAATCCATCTTATGAAATGCTATAGAAAGCCGGGAATGCTTAATGGGTTACAAATTTATTTCATATGGGCGTAGTTTGGATACTCCTTGTTTGCCCGCTCCCCCCCCTTTCCTCGTAAAAAAAAAGGGGGGGGGGGGGGGGGGGGGTTGTTCAATATTGCCGGTTACTATTCTCTTCTAACACACCGGATAAATAATTATACAATGAAGATAGGTAATTTGCTTTTTCATATCCATTGAGGACAAACCAAGAAAATGGGGTCTTCAGTTTAACAGTAAGGCAGATCGGACGGTTAACTCGGAAGACATATTCTTTCTCTAATCTATAGCTCAAATATTTCCGCTAAGCGCTTGTATTTCTACACGACGAGGAACATATCTAATCTTGATTCTACTCCTCATGTTGGACATTTGCTTTCTCGTCCATTGCAAGTCGGCGAACACATTTGTAACCCCTGAATTTCCGGGCTGGCAGTTTTTCTTCAAACTAGCACCAACACAGTTAGTCAAACGTATGATGAATTTTACCATATTCTTAAGTTCGTTTCTTCGACTTACCATTTCGTCTATCTCCTCTAGTGTGCGACCTTCACATCTCTCTGTTAGTAACTGTCTTTGCTATGTCATCGGGGGTTAGTTTACCTTGAACCTCAGGCAGGAAGAAGTATACCCAAACACCTGCTACTATTGAGCTCGGGAACCAAATATAGCCGTATCGCGGGCCCCAGTTCAGAGAATCGGGATTGATGAAGTCTGTAAGAGATAAAATTAGTTTATGGACACCTAGAGCAGTCCCAATGTAGGTATGGTTCAAGATCCGTATTCAGCATGATACTTACAAGGAGCTGTAAATGTTGTAAGCCAAGCAGCAAAAAATGCCACAGCAGCTGCCAACCCAAACGTGTAGCTGCGTAAGCGCTGCGACGGAAGTTCGCCACCACTCAACCACGCGTAGGTCGCAACCATGCCCTGTGTTATACAGTCAGTTCCGATCCTAGTATTTTCTTCCGGAGGTTTCAGATCGTACATTGTAACTCATCATATAGAGGCACGACAGGGCTACAAGGACTTGGCCAGTTGCTGTTGCGCCGGGGTTTTTATCATATACAACCGCGACAATCAGTTGCAAAATGCCACAAGTTCCGAGGCCGTACATAAGGAGAACGCGACGTCGACCGTAGCGCACCACGATAAAGGAATTGAGTACGATAGCTAACAACCCAATTGCGCTAAGGACGCAGCCCATTGCGAAGGGGTCTGCTACTCTGGCCATTGTAAAGAAGTATGCCTTGTACGCTAAATAGAATGATAAGCACACCTTGAAAATGGTCTGAGAAAGGGGAGGATGGCCGTACATATGATGAACATTGAACCTGTAGCAGCCTGCAGAGTTACTCCGCAAACAGCCAGTATCGTACGTCTCCTATCTATGGGATTCTTGAACATATCCAAAACACCAACTTGGCTGCCCATTTCGCGTTCTTTATCGATAGCGGCCTTGATTTCTGCTACTTCAATGTCGACCTGAGCTCCAGTCGGTCTTAGCCATCGGAGGGATTTATGCCCATCTTCGATTCGGTCCTGTAGGATTAACCAGCGGGGAGACTCCGGTATAAAGAACAACAACCCAATTGTCAGTAGCAGAGGAACAATATATATGAGTCCCAGTGGGATCAGGTAAGCCGATCGATCAGGCCGTGCCGCCGTTGCCCAGTCCACGATTGTGCCGATTAGTGTACCCTGGCATGTTAAATTAGAAATCAGCAACCCCTTATGCTAGGGACATGCTTAACTTACGAATGAGGTACAAAATTGAAACGCGGTTAGGAAGAGTCCACGATACTTGGCGGGGCTGCTCTCTTGGATGAATAGCTGGGAAAATGTCATGAAATAGCCGTTCGCCAACCCGTTCAGCAGCCGCCCAACGTAGAGAGCGTTGATATCGATTGTAGTCATCATTATGATATTCGAAATAACACATCCGAGACAAGCTAGCCATAAGCAAGTTTTTCGACCAAATTTGGCAGCTACCAAGCCTGCAGTACCGGAGCTGACAAACGCGCCCAATGTCATAAGCGATGTGATCAGCTGCTGCCTCACTGTCGAGATGTTCCAGCCGATTACTGTATTTGGAGCCGGATGGCCGTATATCTGTCCAGCTGTTGTTAGAAGCGAAGCTCGGGTATATAAGCAATGATTCGGTTAACAAACCTTAAGGAACCCTGGCATTGCCTGCAAGCCTCCTATCAATCCAAAGTCAAGACCATATTGAAATGGCGATAAGACCATAAGGCCGCATGCCACGAAGCATCGCCAATGGGCACGTATAGTATCATCGTCTTTGGGCGCCATTTTGCCTTTCCAACGCGTCGCGTATTCTACAGGTCCAGACAAAGCGGTCGTATTTTTTTCTTAAAAGAAAGAATGATACAAAATAATGCAAGAGCTACAGTACCCTATATGACAGATGAAGAGTTATATTTACGTGTGCATAACAATGGCAACCCTGCAAGTGCCGAAGGGGCAGTGGAAATTCCCCAAGAATGCCAAGAAGCATTCATGTCGTTAGCTGGCCGTTACCCCATAACCCCAGGTTTGGGGACGGCTAGGAGGGACCGGTACTATGGACAAGAACAGTATAACCTGGCAATCTAGAACTAATTAGGCTATTGTGGTACTCGATATTGCTACATAGGAACGAGCCCCTAATTGATCTTTGCAGGTGATTGGGTAATGCAAAGCGATGACTGACGATCTACTACTTGCGGGGTTCTCATTGTGTCTGGGGTCTAGATGTAACGACTAAATTTCCCCAGAAAATCAATGAATGTCTAACGTCTGACTAACTAAATGATGTTGGGCTTGGAGAAGCTAAAGTCGAATAGACTAATCCTGAACGAAGTTTCACTATTTGGGAAATTGACCATTGGGACCCAAGGAGTGGAGTGTCTCGAAGCTCTTGGAGTTCGGCAATTCTTATAAGAGATTGCTTTAGGTAGGTAAACGTTAGGCTTTCTACAATCGTAGAACCGTTGTATAGTAGTTACCGTACCCTGACAAAGACGTTGGCATGGCTTATGATTAAAGAAAAAGTTGACGGTCTCCATTTAGGCGACATCTCTCCCAACTTTTGCAAAGTCAATGGAAAAAGATAATGTGACTAATAATAACCGCATTGCATGAATAGGCCGTCAGAGACTTCATGAGAGAAAATATTCTTGTGAAGTTCACAGCGCCAAAGCTCTTAAGAAGGAGCTACCTTGTTTCTTTTACTACGATCTCAACGAAGCTTAACTTAGGAGATACTCACAATCTATATATAAGGTATATACTTCTACGCTGGCTTCGTGTCGTATTATGCCCGTGATGGATATCGTGTATAGAGTAAAGTATATTAGTTGAGTCTAGTAACACCTGGTCTTCTATCCTCTTGCGAGGGAGCTGGCTACCCTTTATTTAAACGGTAGGTCCCTACTACCTTTATCCACCTATCCCTAACACTTCACCGGTTTCATGTCTATAGCTCTTGAGAAATTCAGTAACCTGGTCAATGTGAGTCATGTCAAATAATTGCCTGGCTCTTACTGTAGAACGTCTCTATAAAACACAGACGGATGGTCTGCCTTTTAGACGGGAAAAATGCTTTTTGTCAAGCATTAAGTTCTTTCTCTTTAACGAAATGTCCCAGTCAACTGTCAAAAATAGGCACACTATACCCAATGCCATATTCACTAACCTTGAAATAAAATTTGAAGGAAGTAACGGAGTCTTTCTAGATTCCTCTAAAGCCTTTTTAGGACCTGCTTAGAAGCTTGCTCGGTTTTAGTCAAAGCCCTGTGATGCCTACCTAAATAAACTGAAACCCACAAGCTTTGCATTTATGAAGGTATTTCTAAGGATAATACATGACGCTGGACTGCCTACCTAAGTTAGAGATATCCAGAAGGCATTCAGGTAGGCGAAATATCTGGGAATGCACATGGCAGTTGCCAGATATAGCTAAAGGCTCCTCGAGGACAACTCAAAGACGATTTGAGGACGACTGAAGGCTAAACTTACACTTGGCAGTTCCTTCCATAATGTTTCACTACATGTCACAATAGCTAAGAGCCCTAAGAGGGCGCAGTAGGCATTTACAAAATATAAAATACTACATACTTCACAATGAAATATCAGGTACTAACCTATATCGAAAACTTTAAGCTTCGGCATTCCCAACTTGCCATTTGCGATATTTCCTTGTTTACTCTCGAAAGTCTCTCTTCAATAAAATATCCATCGACTTTATCCAACAGTGCAAAAAGAATACAGCAACATGGATCATAATGATCAAGGATTCCCATACTTGTTCGGTGCAGAGGACTGGGGCTTTGACAATCCCTACAATAATGGTAGGTATTCAAATTTTTCAATTTCAAGAGTGTGTTCATTAGAAGCATTCAGTCGTGTCTCTTTATGTTTCAAACGCTACCTAGCTTGTTGATATACAATATCATAAGTGTTAGCCAAGCTAACCCTAGTTCCATAGAGCCTACCCCTTACGATGACCTTTCTAGCCATCACCAGAATCTTTACTACAATAACAAGCTCAACTTCAACCATTTCCATGGAGAGTCTGCTTATGCGGAGCTTCCGGACTATCACTTCGATGCCAACTATGCAAAACATGTCAGCTTCAACACCGATGTCTCCGGCAAAATACAACACACCGATGCTGCCGAAGAAGGCCTAATTGCTAGCGGTTCTGTTGATATGTCCCTGGCGAAAAAAGAAAACGCTACGAACTCCGAAGAGCACCAATTTAAATGCCAGAATTGCGACAAGTATACCGGCAAAACAGCACATAATCTAAAGGAACACGTTAGATTCACGCACATCGGCGACCGCTGCATGTGGAATGATTGTAACTTCCAGGGCACCGAGTTCGAGGTGCGTGAACATCTACGCTCGACGCATGCTACGAAGATTCCGATTTCTGATGCAACGAATGACGTCGCAAAGTCACCGCGGTATAAGTGTAACTGGGAATTCAAGGATGGATCGAAGTGCGCTAAGACTTTTGCGAGATTCGATGGCGTGGTCAGGGATCACTTCCATCACAATAGGGAGCTCTGTATATCCTAAGGTGCAGAGGCAAGGTAGTCGAGAAACATGCGTTCAACGACTTTAGGAATGGAGCATACGGACCATACTAGGCTACTCACTGTTTACTGGTTGCCTCATGTGGTTTTTAGAATGCGGTCTTCTTTCAATTTAGTTGCACTATAGGCAGATCACCTTCAAAGAAGCAACTAATGAAATGCATTAATCAATATCTGGCGTTGGGTTTTATTGATTCACAAGCCCATTATATGAACAAAAAATCAATCGTATGGGTGGTGTCAAGTCCCACGACTTATTACCCTACTTTGAGATAGGGGTAATACATTTGGCAATGCCAGCTGGCGCCAGCTCTTCAACAGCTGCGAGCCACCTGCTAGCAATTTGGTCTTGCTAAGTTTTCCTCTTTAACTATTTGAAAAACGTTGGATCGTATTATTTCTCCTTTCTGTATCGAACAGCCTCACACCACAACTGGAAAGACAAAAAGGAAAAAGAATAAATAAATAAAAGCCCGTATATGATAGAGGAACCGTTGGTGTTTGGAGGTGTGTAGCTTGTAGAGACATGTTTTAACTCTCAGGTCCATTCCATTAAACCCGGCGCAATGTCGTCGACAGCTATATCGGCTCAACCGGTTCCTAGTCTGCTAACAATAATCATTACCACATCGCCAACACCGTCTGCGCCGTCTACAGAACTCGTATCGACCATCTTGTCGTCTTTTCGCAATCATTGTCCAGCATTGCTACTCTGTCGGGTGATAGTTGTTTTTGATACTTTTGACCGCATTGCATCTCATGCCAGGTTGAAGAAGGGGCAAGTTACTACAGAAGGGGCTAAAACCTTCGATTTATATAAGAAAAACGTTACGGAGCTATTTCTTAGCGAATTTACCCATCATGGCAACGAAAAAGTTATATCATACGACCAAGCTGAAGCCGAATTTGGCTATGACGGTGTCGACAGTAACTTCGTCCCTTTCTCCATCAGTCGGACGGTAGACAAACGGATTACGTTTGTAGCGCCGTCGAAACGCCTGGGATTTGGGTTGGCTGTACGATCTGCTCTGAGGCTAACCGAGACGCCCTTTGTGTGGGTACAGCAGCATGACTGGTCACTGGTTTCGGATATTCCTGTAGAGCCAATGCTCAATGTCATGCGGGCGACTCAAGATGACGAAAGGTCGCCAGTCAAATATATCTGCCTTCCCTCAATACGCCTTCTTTCCTATGCTGACTCGGCCCATGTTGTACGTTTTCCCGAGCTAAGACGACTTACTTCGAATCTTAAGCAGGAATTCGTAACGGAATCCGGCGAAAAACTCCCTTTAACCCCGATGTTCTTCTGGCACGACAAACCGCATTTGGCGTCCACTCAACACTATTTATCTCGCATCTTCCCGTCAAGACTTTCCATTCCCCGGGGCGCCTTCATCGAGGATACCGTTGGGCAGCGGGCGAGAAATCAAATGAAGCAAGGCGACTGGTTGAAGTGGGCTACCTGGATCTACTACCCTGAGAATGGGCAGAGACTGTGTCTGCGACACCTCCAGGGGCGGACTTGGGAAGGTTCGGAAAAGGAATTGGCGAAAAAAGCGATATGGAGGGATCAAAACGTAGAAAAGGAGCATAAATCCAGCGAATGACTATCAAGTGAGCTCGCGCTGGCAATATTTCAACGGCTTAACCCATCTTTCAATTAGGGGTTTTCCTCCGAGTTGCGTTGATAAATCCAGGTTCTGCGTGAAATCGAAGAGCCTAGCTCATTGTTTTTATTCATCGTGATGTAGTCAACTACCCCATTTCATATTTTTATCCATTTTTTTGCACTATTCTTGGGGATATCACTCCTCGCACACGTGTGTGTCTGCTCAGTCGATGGTCGGAAAGGGTTCACCTGACTTAAAACGTATGAATCGTGGTAGTGCGTTTCTTGACTCCTCCACCCCTTGCCATATCCCAAGTCCATTTCGCTGCCACTTATACTATTTGTTGTACCATGTGTTAGACGATCTTCGTCATTGTCCACGTACCGCGTTTCTCTCGTGATGTTTATTTCCTGTGTTACGAAGATCTTGCCCCAACTCATGTCTCTAAGCACTGGCCAAAAAATGGGGACACTCGCACAGACACTCGCGGCGTCGACTTCTAGAACAGTCAGGATGATACTGATGGGACCATACCAGGTCGGATCTCTTGTTGGCCACGTCGCTACCTCATGCTCGACAAGGGTTACAAGCCGCCATGTCGCAAAAACAAGCACACTGTGATTATAAGTAAGCCGTGCTGCCTTTAGGATGATTTAGGTAGGTAAAAAGAAGAACCTACAGAATTCCCATCGAAAGCAATGCGGCTAATCTCACACGCGCACTAGATGATCCGCCGTTTTTGAAGAGTAGCGGTAAAGGTATAGAAAGAACTATAATATCAAGAACCATATTGATAGCAGCATGGCTCTCAAATGTAGCAGCAAGCAGCGCTGGACTTTGTGCGCCATATCCATAGCAATGTGGATCGCTTTTCCCAGACCAATAGTCGTGGACAGGCACGCATGGAACCCATGCTAAAAAGGAGTATGCAAATCCCCAGAGCGCCGTAACAACGATCAGCGCAACGACGAACCGTCGAATGAATGTTCCTCGATCGAAAACGCGTAGGTATTGTAGCAAAAGAGCTTCTTTGATCAATGCTGTAGACGTTACGTACGTGGCATTTCCGACGTAAAATGTTTTCAAGAAACCATCAAACTGCCAAGGTTCGAGTTGCAAAAAGTGCTTGCCGAGTCCGTAGTTGACTGCCAAACAGATTGCTATTGAGCCCGCAGTGATAGTGAGCTTCCAAAGAGAAATATCGTCAGCCCAACTGTGTTTACTAGTTGCTGCAACAAGTAATACTTACTAAGTAGAGCACTACACATAAATCGTCCCATCCCGCGGCGTGGACAATCTTAAATCGCACGTACAACCGAAGGCAAACACATATCCACGACAGTATCTAGGGTTTTGAATAAGTCAGAACTAGCTTTCTCTCTCTCTCTCTCTCTCTCTCTCTCTACTCGCACATACTGGCCCAGCAAACAGCTAAGCCCGTAAAAGCAATATTTCAAGGATAGGTAACGTACTACACATGTTATGACAACTCCCCAGATGGTCTCCGGCTTATTAGATATCGGTTGCGATTCGCTAAGATTATCGGTCGAGTAAATGAATTCCGACATGGTCTAATCTGCGACAACGCGCACAGAGAAGGCGAAGGGCCAGAAGTATGTGTGGATCAGAGCGTCACATGGAGCATCAAGTATGATTTAAGTATAACGTTAAAGGTAGTTAACTATCATTTAAACTAGTAGTTGAATGAGAAGTTCTCTAAAACATTCGTAAAAGACGAGATAAGAATACCATAGACAATAAAAGAAACTTGCCAACTTAGAATGGATGGAGAAAAAAAAAAGAAAAGAAAAAGGGAAAAAAGAACTCAAAAAAGCTACCCTAGAATTTCGGCAATGACAAAGCGAAGTAAAAGAAATGGTGGGAATAAAATTTGACGAATTATGTTAACAAATGCTTGATTCTTCTTTACGAGGTACATTTTGCACATAGAGATGGGAGGATGTGAAGACAGGCATAGGATCCGCTCTTACTAGAATCCTTCGAAAATATTCGTACCAAATCGGGAAGACTGGGTAGGTCTGAGGTCCCTTCTCAACGTACACGGAAAGGAATGTGTATTTCTGTATTAACAATCTTTCGTTAATTTTGGAATCTCTTATATACGCCGACTTATTACTTACTTTATTCGCCATATATACACATCTAGCATGCCGCATGCGCAGAATAAAGGGTCTCTTGTTCCCTAAGTCCTAAAGCCTCATGACATACTGAAGCAGTCTAAATGGCTCTAATCACTATTGACGTCTGCGCGCTGACAACTTACGGTTACATCGGTCCGCCGTCTCGAACGAGGGCACAGGGGCACAGGCTGACAGGGGCATATAGGAGACATGGTTAGAAAGTGGGTAAAAGCGAACGCGGCTTGTCCCGCCTACGGCTAGCAAGAAAGTACATCCCCAAGACTCTCTAATACTTTTGAATTATTTCGGAGCTTAGTTGTGAGCATATTGCTATTAAGACTATTCCTCTATGCTGAGCAAATTCTTTGTACTTCCGGCCCCCGTTTTTGTAAGGTCGGAAAGCCATATTTGAACAACCTGAACCAATCCTTGTTTTATAAGCCTGCCTTACCCTACATAAGCTGCCCTAGGTACTAATGGTAATTTACCATGTACCTAAATTTAGTATCACCTCACATGAGGCACATATCACTCGGGTATATGGCTCCGAACGCCTACCTAAGCCTAGAACCTACACAGGTAGAAAATAAGGAACATTCTTTTGGCGGGCGCTATATTCATGCCGAAAACCCATGTCTATTAGACACACCAGCGATCTCCAGATTATACTAGGTATATATATTTCACTATTTGGCAGAGGCTGATGTATCTCCCCACATTATGGTTTAACTGTCATTCCTACATAGATACCCACACTACTTTATAATCCGCGATCCCCTGAGATCCTAAGAAGCTTTTCTACCTAAGCAATGAAGTTCCTATCTAACCAAACCTACCTGATAGCCACAGGTTTCCAACGGCTATTACAGCTACTTCTAAACTTATCCTAGGTAAGCATTCTCTTTATAATTTACTACGATTTCCTTCGTCCAAACCTTGAACACACTTTAACCATTTTTTATCGGCCGGCGTTATTCTACGAATAGTGCTCTTGGATCACACAACTACTTTCTGATTCTAGATAATTAAAATATCCCAAGTTAACAACCGGTGCTTTTAGAATTTATGGCCACAAATTTAGGTAGTTGCATAATGCAAGCATTGTTTGTAGAAGAGCAAAGCTGTTTCTCTACCATTTGATTTTACCATACTGTAATGGCTATATCCTTATATCTCTATAAGTTGGATCTTCTAGTCAGATTCTAGTTTATTCGCCAATTTCTAAACGCGTATTACCGCGAATAAATCTGATTAACTACTGATGATATGTTTAATTTCGACTTAGAAGACAATTAGATATAATGTAACTAGTACCTTTGATTCTAACAGCACAGGACCTTGAGCACCTAATTCTATACCCATATAGACAGACAAGCATGCACTGGTGGCTTAAATCCGTCGGAATACGTTAGAGGTTCATATTTGCATATGGTTGTCAGATTTATTTTATTTCAAACCCTAAAAACTAGGTAATATGCTTTCATGTTTCTAGACCTTGCCTGCAATAAAGGCCACCGCGTCCGGGGCGAGATCATGATACTCGTGGTGGGCATCGGTAACAATTAATGTGCCATCACAAACCTTGTCACCGTCATGACAGAGGATCAAGCTCTTACTAGCATCGAGATTTGGGATTTTACCGCCGTCCTGCAGAGCGAACGTTAAAACTTGCACATTTTGGATTTGCCGAGGGCAGAGGGAGATAATAGGAGTATTGTTCCACCGTTGAATTACTTGGGGAATTTTACTCTCCAGCTCAACAAGATATAAGACGTACCTGCGCTTTCTGAGTGTCACCGTAAGTCACTGCCGCGTAGATCCGATTCCTAACAGCAGCTGACGCGGATTCGATCGATCGGTGGACAAGTGCAGCCCCTTGGCTATAACCCGAGATCACCAGCTTTGATGACGGGCATTGAGTTGCCGCTTGCGTTATTAATGCTCGCATATTATCGGCGTCTTCAGGATCACAGCCCCCGCTTCTTAAGTTGTCGATTAACAGTGCTGGATACTCAACCCCCTGGGCAGCCACGGCGTCCTCACCCAACGTAGCTTTTAGTTGATCTATAGTTTGCGGGCCCGGATCGTCTCCCTGTTGTTGCGAGTTAGAAGGTGGACTAATACTTTCAATAGTACATGGACTAGAAAGGGGAGACTTACAATATTGCCGTCTTGGGTGCTGCCACGGGCATAGATGAATATGACATCTCGACATCCGCCATCAAGGAATTCATTCATTGTGGTTCCAGCTGCTTCCAATTTCCCTATGCTCTCTTTTATAGCTGCAGACTGAGTACCTTTGAGCTTTTCAATGGCATCTTCGGAATAATCCAACACCAAAGGCGTAGCAACCGAAGAAGTCGCCAACGTGGCCAAGAGAAGAGAAAATGAATGCCTCATCTTCGGATCAAAGGTTGAAACTAGATTCTGCCTTATTTTATATATAAGAGCGAAGTACTCGGGGGACTTCCTTCAGATGGCGTTTACAAGGGAGGCATATTCACGAAAGATATCTACTCGACCAACTAGATAGAAATTCACCTCTCTTATATATCCCGCGACAGACCAGCGAAGCTTCAAAAAGTAATAGAGCATCAACATTGGCTTGTTCGAAATATACCGAGTGACCTTCCCAGAAAGAAAGATTGCTCCGGGGAGATATTGGAGCAAGTGGCTGAAAAGACTTAGTTAATGGACACGTGCGTCGTAGGGACGACAATAAGGTTCTGGTTAAGAAACTCAGCTATCCTTAACTTAGAAGGTAGTAATGAAAATTGCTACTGCGACTGAGCTTGCACTGGGGTAAAACATGGCGGAGCTGGAATATCTATGCGGGGATATCAGGTTCGCCGAGTTACCTGCCCCGGCAAATTTCGCGTCGTGTAGCTTTGGAGGCGCTAACCTTGACCGTGTATGCGGTCGCATCACGAACGTGGTCAGCATATCAGTTATCTGATTGGCCTTGTTCCCGGTATAGATATTCTTCAGCTCGGCTTTGATTCGGGTCATTGCGTTGATCAACATGGGGGAACCCGGTGGGTATTGAACGAGATAAGTGGTTTCATAGATTAGCGAGAGCATGGGAGACTGGAACGTATTGAAGCCTTTGAGATGTTCCGCGAATTATAAATGATAGCATGTATACTACCTAGTTGCCACGTAACTCGAATAAAATATGTGCCTAAACTTAAGGTATGACTTCTTAACCTAGTAATGATGGAGGCTTATATATTTAAAGTATCTTTTATAGGCACATATCTACTGTGTTAATATAGGTATGCTCCAACTACTTGACACGGCTTGGGCAGTCGTATTATAGCAATCTCGATGCTACCGTAATTTAACTACGCAGTAGAATCGTCTTCTGATGAAAGTTATATCGATTGTTAACGCATGCTGAACATTATCTAAGTGCCAAGGGCCGCCAGCCCCCTTTATGTACAGGATTAGAGACTCCTTCGCCCTGGGTTATGTGATTCTTGTCCATGTGTCCTAGCATAGAGTTGCCGTATCGAAACCTCACCCAGCAAATGCTGTAGAATGGTAAATTGACGAATAGGAAATTTGGCCTAAGGGACCATTTGCGATTTTTTGTTGCGGTGCTTCTGGTTAGATTGTTGTGCGATAGAAGATGTTTCTTCCCCATCCGTCTCTCTGGTATCTTCGCTGTCATTTTCGACTTTCACCAAGTCACTCGATATGTCACTATCCCGATCCTCGCTTCGCAATCCAGTGCTAGGCTCGTTTGATCTAAGAACCTCTCGGATGATCTTTTTCCCCTCGTCCATTTCTCCGTTCAGCGCTCCGCATGACATGCATTTCCACCTGCCCAACTCAGAGAGCGATTGCGTTCCTGGAGGGGCCTGTCCGTTCACCAGCCGACAATTTTGACATATCAATACGATGCGGTTTTTGGGTGCCATCTCGTCCTCACCAAGCATGAGATCCATAATACGGTCATACCAGTGGTGTGAGCCAGGACGAACGTCATACTGGGAATACGACGGTGGAAGTGGGCCGGCGTTAGGTGCGAACTCTTCTGTGGGCTGCTGATCAGGGAGATGTGCTTGAGCATTAAGCACGTGGGAAGAGCCTGGGCGAGATCCTGAGCCTCCCAAAAGAGGAGGGTGAGAAGGCCTTTGGATGTTGGCGGTTGGCGGAGGGGGGATATTGATCCTCGAACCAGAGCCTGAGCTGTGTCGCGTCTTCTCCTTGTTCGCCCTTTTCCGCTCGCTGTCGCCTTCCTCGCCTTCTAGTGTCTGTTTTCTATGCTGAACTCGCTTTTCTCCAGAATCGCCATATTTCTTTAGTAACTCTAGAGTGGAGTCGTACTTGGTAGCGTCTTTGAGCTTCTGTATAGTCTTTGCGCGCTCGGTTTGGTAATCTTTCAAATTAGATTCTAACGTATCGATGCGAAAACTGAAGTATGCATTGGTGAGGGTTCTGATGAGATAAATGCTAATTCGTACGATTCGCAATGAGTAAGATTCTATTTATCGCGTAAAAGGGGGCTGTCAAGGGGGCTGTCATGGGAGCAACATACAACACGGGACCGCCGGCCATTCCAGTCCACTCCCACGGACCCAGGTTCTGCCATCCGACCACCAAGGTTAACACAACAGCATAAACTAGGTAGGCGAAGGCAAGATAGAGGGTCCAGAGGACTTTGATGCGACGGGCACGGGACCGCGCTCGGTCGAGTTGCGTTTGGGTGGTTGTGATCTTGTTGGAAAGGGTCGAGAGAGTCTTTTCGAAAGAGGACGGGGAAGAGACGTCGCCCTGCTCATGAGAACATATAGTTAGCCTTTCCTTCTTTGTAGCCTTATGTGGATAGGGCGTGGGCGTGGGGCGTATTGCGAATATTGAAGGTATTGCAGGTATTGGAAGACGAATAAATGGCCGGACTGTGACGTTTTTTTCGTTTTCACTAACCTTCCAAGGCCAAAAAGACACCATGACTTAGAAATAAAGACGGGGTTTACCGTCGAGAGACCATGGCGTCCGGGCTGGTCGTGTAAAGAAAAGAATCAAGACTATGAGAAATATAAGGCGGCAGCCGATATGTGGTAGGTACCTAGAGTTAAGAGTTGAAAAGAGAGAAGAAAAAAATAATACTGCGGAAAAAGGATCGTTGAAAGTTAGTTGGAAGTTAGGCAAAGAGAGTGTTGCGACCTGATGACAGATGTGACGACATTACAGGTGAACCATTTGAAGCAATTAGGGAAAGCTACAGGATAAATTCATTGGTCAGAAGAGCTATCCAGGGCCGCAACTGTCCATCTGAAATACATATGTACCCAATGTATTGTGCATATAAAGTCGGTACACGCGGATAATACGTATGTGTGCTTAGAGTAGGAGGTACTTTCAGATACCCTGGTACAATTTACGTCGGATGCATCAGATCCTCCTAGGGTTAAATTCATTAGGCACATTAAGTACACGGAGGTCACCTATAAATAGGAGGTACAAGATAAAGTACGGATTACCTAACCCATTGTGTTGGAAATTTGAGGTGCCGATGTTGTACATGTAGCCTACACGTGCATGTAGCGAGGCCCACCTCTGTGTGGCTTAGATATCTAGGTCAGTATTCAGTTCCATTCAGTACTATTACATGTACCTAAGGTATTGTACAACTAGCGTTCTGGCGTTTGGGTCGCAGCTTTGGCAAAGGACCGTAAGCAATCTAAGCTTTACCTTCACTCTTACTTCGTTCTCTTCCACTTCAGTACATAGAAATAATTATCTTGTCTAGCACTAACATCTACTGGTGCCTGCCGCTCTTTAAAGGATTAATAGCTATGATCTCGAACTGGTCCCAATTGTCGCATCTATCGCCGGCGCCTTAGAAGAAGGCAGTTCGCAGTTCGTCGACTCACCATGTTTTCTGTAAGTCTACTCTATTCGTCAAGTAACTCGTCCAGTACAAAAATTGGAAGCGACGCAGCTTCTGACTGTATATTCTCGATATGTTTAGAGAATCAAAGGTGCTATCGATCGTAGCATCGCCGAAGAGCAAGCTCGTCAGAAAGCGCTCGCCGATCAAAGATCCACTGCCAGGTCCCCTTCCGCGTCCGGCCAACGCCAGCGCTCGGCCTCGAGAACAAATAGCACCAACTCTTCAGCTAGAAGAAAGATTAAGAAGGCGAGCCAGGATATTTCAAATGGCGACGGCGCTGTGAATCCCGATCCCGCTGTCTTTGAAGCCGCTTTCGTACTTGACGATGACGACGCCGAATCTACCCCGGCCCAAGCGGCGGACCCGGAGAAAGCGATAGGGGGAGCTTCATCGGGAAGCGAAAAAGAGGATAGCACGGTCGCGAAAAATGAAGAGAAGAAAGACCAGGCTGGCGGGGGAGAAGATGTTAGTCTCAAGGTAGATGCCTCTCCAGCGCCGATAGAACTCCCTCTTCACATAAAGAGCAAGCTCAGGAAACTCGAAAAACTCGAAGCTACATACCCAGGTAAATTATACCCGTTAGACGTATTCGTATAGAACTACTTCAGCTCATAATGCAACCTGCTAATTCTGTAGAGCTGCTACGCTCATATAGGATCGCGCATGGACGCGCCACGTCTATTGAACCATTTGAACGGGCCTTGCGCGAGAATACACCCTTGACTACGATCAAAGACCCGACAGCTCTCGTTGAGTACCTCAGCCAGCTAAATTTGAAGGGTGATATGGTTATGGAAGAGTTCAAGCGTGTTTCGGCCGAGAAAGATAATTACAAAAAGAAGTTTGAAGAAGCAGACAAGGAATTGGCTACCCTCAGAGACGAAGTCGCTACTCTGAAAGCTGCGAAGGCCGAGGTGCCCATACCGACAGATACGACCCAGGAGGAGAGTACACCGGAAGAGAAGAAGGATGATACCGATATACAACAAGCTGCGTCGCCTTCTGCAAGCAAATCACCTGTGTCATCCATTTTGGGCGTCTTTTCTCCGAGACAGAAACCTGCGGTCAACGATGAATCCAAAGAATTAAGCGAGGACATGTTTTCTTATGATGAGGAAATTCCGCAGCTTCAAGCCGAAGTTGCCTCGAAGTCCGAGGAGATCTCCAAGCTAACATCCGAGATTAGTATCTTGAAGGAGGAGTTGGTAGTAGCCAAAGAAAACAGTGCTGGGTTGGTAGAAAGCCTCGAAAAAGCGACGCGAGAATTGAATGACAGTCGCGATGAAGCTGCCACTCGTGCAGCTATGCAGACACAACTTGATGCCAGGAACGCGGAGATTAGCTCGCTGACTGAAAAGCTTGAGCGGACTCAGTCGACGCTGCGAACCTTGGAAACTAACCTCGAAGATGAAAAATCCAGGGCAGCATCTGCGATAAAGGAGCTGGAAGCTAAACAGCAGGCTTCGCTTTCTGCAAAGGTAGAGTCCGATGAGTTCAATAAGCTGAAGGAAGTAAAATCCCAGCTAGAGATTAAGATCCGAGATCTAACCAGCGAAATCGACTCGTTGAAGAAAGCCAAGGGGGAGAGTGACGAGAAGATCAAGCAGCTTAATAAACAGATCCAATCTGCTACCCAGGTTCCCTCGTTAACATCAGATTTGCCGACTACTTCTACGCCTACAGCCGGTGGATCAAAGAAAAAGAACAAAAAGAAGAAGAAAGGCGGTGCTACCGCTGATACCGTGGAGGTTGCTGCAAGTGGAACGTCAGACCGCGCACAGCCATCTCCCCTCGAAAGTCCTGAAGTAGAGGCTCTCAAGGTAGAAGTCGCGAAATTGAGGGATGACATCTCCCAAAAGGATACTCAGATTGAGCGTCTATCGAAGCAAAAGAAGACTGAGGAAGACCTGAGAGAGGAGATTGAAAACATGCAGGAAAGCCTGCTCAACATAGGGCACGACCACGTTGAAGCTAAGGAGAAAATCAAGAGCCTCGAATCCGAAAAGGCAGATCTACAATCCCGAATCTCCGAGTTGGAGAAGGAAATTGCTGCTTCTACGTCCAGCGCTGAAGCTAGTTCCAAATTACAGGCAGACTACAATTCCATGAAAGCTGAATTTGATGAGCTAAGGGTCAAATCTCAAGCACTGCAGTCAGATTTAGGTGCTGCTCAACAGCTGGCTCAAAGTCGGTACAAAGACCTCACGGACTTGCGGGAGGTCCTTTCCAAGGCTCAGCCTGAGCTTCGAAGCCTGCGCCAAGAATCGGCGACCCTAAAACTAACAAAGGAAGAACTGACTTCCAAACAGGCCGAACTCCGATCTCTCGAAAGACGCGAGAAGGACCTTAAAAATGAGGTTGCAAGAGCTCAGCGCCTGGCATCCGATCGGGAAGCTGAAATCAAGCTTCTCAATGAAAAGCTGGCTGCTGAAAAATCGTCCCGGGCTAAGCTTGAAGATGAGAAGCGGGTTGCTGGGAGAGACTATCGCCGTGCTGAGGCTGAAAAGATCGAATTATCTGCGAAAGCCGAGAAAGCTGGCCGTGAATTAGAATCTCTCCAGTCAGAACTTTCTACGCTTCGCCCGCAAGTAAAGCAACTCGAAGACGAAGTTGCAAAGCTGAACAAGGAGAAAGTTGCTGCTCGGGAGGAGATGGAGCTAAAGGTGCAACAATTTAATAATGCTCAGGGTCTTCTAAGCTCTATGCGCGATCAAACGGCCGAGCTGTCTATTCAGCTTAAGGAGGCGCAAGGTCAGATAGAAAGTCTTGAGGAGGAATTGGCAGAAGTTCAAAAGCACCTTTCCGAGAGGACCCGCGAGGGTGAAACAATGCGTCGGATGTTAGCTGACGTCGACGAACGAGCGGACGCGAAAATACGAGACATGCGTGCTCGGATGGAAGCTGCCGTTGAGGAGCGTGACCGTATCGAAGACGAATTATCTACCCTCGCTCGACGCCGTGCGCGAGAGTCTGAAGAGCTCAAAGCCAAGGTACGCGAATTTGAACGCGAGATTCGAACCCTCTCCAATGAGAAAGACGAACTAGAAGCGAGAGAGAAAGAATGGCGTCGTCGCCGTGAGGAACTTGAGCAAGTGGAAGAGAAGGCGACAGCTGAAGTAGACGATTTACGTGCGGCGGTTACTAACTTACGGTCTGCTTTGGACGCATCAGAACAGCAAGTTCGCGAGGCAGAAAAGCAACGCGCTGATTTGCGCAAACTTCTAGATGAGGCAAAGGGCCGCTATGAGAAGGCAAACAAAGAGCTCAAAAGCATTCAAGCCAGGTTCAGCGTTGGCGGTACTGCGACAAACGTGGCGAGCAGCGGAAGGTCCAGCGTTGATTCCACTCGAAGCGGTACCAACGGCGTCGCCGGTAGTACCGGTTCTCCAGCCCCGGATACGATGTACCTCAAAACGATTTTACTGCAATTCCTCGAGGTGAAAGACGAAAAGGTTCGGTCTCAGCTAGTCCCCGTATTGGGAAAGCTTTTGCGATTTGATCGGTAGGCGATTTACATACCCGTATATTATATTAATTTCGCTACTAACCCCTGACGCAGTAATGATGAACAGAAGTGGTTGGCTGCAGTCCAACACTTGTCTAGACCAGGCAGATAGATTACCTGCCCCGAAGCATTAACTGGCGTGTATTATAAAAGCTGCATAGCACAGGAGTCCATCGAATTGCGCATGCGAAGACGTTTAACTGCCTGCTTATCTACCCTTGTGCTAGATACTGATCTAACTTGCAACGTTTATATATTCTGTCCTACCACAAACGTAAGCGAACTTCCCTCCGTCTATGTCGAATTAGGTAGGACAACGTCGCCAATGGTGTAGACCAGGACTCTGGACGTATCGGATTTTGGAATATCTGCTGTTGCTACCCGAATCTCGGCTTGCTCACAGCCTACGACCCAATGTAGCATGCCAACGCCGAGACAGCCAGAGTTGATGCCAAGCCTCTTCGCTTAGGATGTAGGTAGTAATTAAGAATCGGGGTCAGACAATTTACACGTCATTAATCTCGCGTGCCGTATACCAGTACTCTGGGAGTCGTCAAATTCAGCCTGAAAAGAACCAGACCGCGGGGATTGGGGCTCTGCAATGTCAGAACATAATACGTCAAGTTTTATAGAGAATCCAAAACTCACGTGCCTGGCTGGAGAAGAGCCCTAGTGATTGAGATTACCCACGTAGTTAGAGGCCTGCTTTTGACGGTATATATGACGAAATAAAAACCGGACAAACGATGCGCGATGCCGACCTGTACGAGGCGCCAAGCTTCCCTTCGTGATCATTGACGGCTAGCATCTCCGTTTCGTACATATTCGAGGACCACAACAACTGGGAGTTAAAATTGCTCCTACACACAAAATTCGGCTCGAATTCTCGGTAGCGGGATATATATCGGCGAACCCTTCCTCGATTCCGCCTTGGCGAGCTGGGTTTAAGCAAGTTGGGACCAGCATGTAGGATTCGCGATTGGCGTAGGAACTGGAGAGTATTGAAGTTGGTGTGTGCGCTAAGCCGCTATGCCAATATGGTATGAGTGCCGAGCGAACGCGTCCAATGGCTTGAGTCTCGAGGGGATGGCTTGGCGTCAGCAAACTGGGCTAGATTCGAGATACACTTTTCCCTATGGGCTGCTGGTTTGGGCTCGAGATGCATGACCCCCGCGGGGAGAAGTGAAGCCAAAGGGAAGCCCCGGATTTTCATGGACACAAGCTGGGGATATACCCCTGCTCTTTTACCCCAGAGTCTTGATTCTGATATGGGGTTGAAGGGCAAAACGTCCTAAACCAGGACTCCCGGTTATGAGGTGTTGCCACAAGCTGACGGGACAGAAATATATGACCCGGCGGCACAGCTTGTTCTCCTTGGCGTAAGGCAGTCGAGAGACGGTAGGAGATTCAACTCAAAAGGACAATGAAGCCCACCACTTAAGCCCTTTCATAGAGCAGCTAGGCGTTGCTCCAATCCCTAATTTCTCAATCGTTGTCTCTACTATCGACTTCACTTAACTTCCTGCACAAATGGGTGGCGCGGGCAATGCCGGCTCGGGCAGCGAGGCTGATCCCATCATCACCCGTCTTGCCAACGAGGATAAGGTTAGATGGTACCGGAAACCGAACCTGCGATATCTCTATTTCTTATTATTCCCAACATGCATGGGAATCGAGTTGACATCAGGCTTCGACTCGCAAATGATCAATGCACTTCAGATAGTGCCGTCGTGGGTTTCATGTAAGCCGTCGTTAAGCCTACCCTCTAATAAATTCTCCTACTAACCTGAAGGAAAAAAAAAATCAAGACTTTGGCGATCCCCAGGGGCCCCTTAAAGGCATTATCGCCGCCGCATACTCACTCGGTGCTATCCTTTCGCTCCCATTCATCGGCATCGTTAACGACAAATTCGGCCGTCGCTGGTCCATCATTGGAGGCTCTGCAATCATGGTAATCGGTGCTTTAATCCAGGGCTTCTCTGTCAATGGTAAGGGGCTCATTGTGAATTACCAAGCATTCGTTATACTCACAAAGGTATACAGCTGGCATGTACATCGTAGCTCGTCTCATACTGGGGTTTGGTATTCCCACGTGTATCGTTTCCGCTTCGTCCTTGATCGGAGAGTTAGCATATCCAAAGGAACGCCCGGTCTTGACTTCGCTTTTTAACGTGGCTTACTTCGTGGGCCAAATCACCGCCGCAGCCATCTGCTTCGGGACTAACAACATTGCATCTAATATGGCATGGAAAATCCCCTCATGGCTTCAGATGTGCCCGTCGCTGGTGCAAATAGGGGTTGTCCTGTAAGCTTTATCAGGTTTATTTGTTCCTAAAAATCGATGCAGGTATCTAACATCATACATAGCTTTCTACCTGAATCACCAAGATGGCTCGTTCAGCAAGACCGTGTCGAGGAAGCCTTTGACGTCTTGGTGAAATACCACGGCGAAGGCGACAGAGAGTCCGAGTTCGTAAAGGCCGAGTTCGCTCAGATTCAGGCAACAATCAGCATAGAACTTGAGCATTCTAAACGGTCATGGGCTGATCTAACCGCTACGGCTGGTATGCGTCGCCGAATGCTGATTAGCTGTGTATGTCTTTTTTTTTTTTTTTTTTTTTTTTTTTGTGGGGGCCTTTTAAGTTTCGCAAAAATTATTCCAATGTTTAAACCCCTGTTCCTCCCAACACCCCAACAAAAAGGCAATTTTACAGGAATGTGGTTTAATTAAAA